>CABFOW010005705.1:0-12320 GCA_902141385.1 Timema californicum
AATATTATTATTATCTAAGAAATACTACCCTATCTACACTAATAGATGCCGTCATCTTAAATCTGTGAGGAAATAACCTAATTAAATGCGAGAATAAATATATAAGTAAACTACAACATAAATTAATCATGTTTATAGACCTCAAATATAGGTTATAAGTAGGTACCGGATTTTGTCTATTTGCCTTTCGTGTATTTACGAGTACAATATGTTAATTTTAAATGATACTGCCTAGAATTGCTTATTTGACGGATAAGCGCCTTAAGGCAGCAACTTCAGCTTTAACCTCTCTCTGTTTCATGCGGTATGAATTTTCTGCTGAAAGAAAGGGCGCAGTTTCTTAGAAGTTGTAAATTGTGGCATACTTGTTTGGGGTAGGTTTGAATTTGAAAATTAACACTTCTTGTTTTATAGATTCCAATGAGCGTCAATTGTGTGGAGGAAAATTGTAGCAAGGGGGCAGACATTTTGGGAGGAAACAGCCTGACATTGCAGGAGAAAAGCTCAACTTTTTCGGAAAGGGCAGATTTTAAATTTTATCCCTTGACATCGTGTGAAGTATAGCACGGCTTTTCAAATTTAAAAAAAAAAATCTTCTTTGAAAATATGACCTATTTCACTACAGAAAATCAAGAAAATAATCTAGTGATTAATAGAATGTGACCCATTGGAGTGGTCGAATATGTTAAAGCATTATTCTCACAATAGACTGGACTGGAGATCAGAGGAAAATCGATATGATAGTCTTGGTCCAATGTACTTAAAGTTTTTTTAATTAAATGTTTGTTCACTCTCACTCCAGGAAAATACAGATCCACGTTCCTAACCTCTAAACTATTAGTGTAATTGGTACAACATATGTGTATATCCCGAACGAGTAGCGAGACTGTTGCTAAAAAACAAAACAAAAAACAGCATTGTGAATTGGCTGTAAGTGGTAAGATAGTATATAGTTAGATCAATTTTGCATTGCCTTTTGTGTGTTTTTTTTATCTTAAAAAGTGCCTATTTTGGTGCCTAGATCCTATATATTTGACACATATTTGCTTGCCAATTTTAAACATTTTTAGGTGACAAAAATTTATCGCCCTAGTAATGAATATATGTAGAGTAAGTCAATGATTTTATCTTGAATTATTATATTTAGAAGGGAGAGGGCCTATCTGTGAAGGAACATGGATAGATATCACAAATTATTACCAATAATTTATACAAAATATATAATCTTTTATTTATAAAAAACTGTATTACATGCTCAATAAACTTGTAAGAACTTTTAAATTCCAGATCATTTGTCAAAATTCTCACAACAAGAAGGAAGATCTTTTAAAAAAAAATCGGGAATTTTTTATTTTCTACGAGTTAAAACCGGGAATTTTACTGGGACTTTATTTTTTACTCTAGATTCTTAGTGGCAGCCCTCTATCACGATGATGTGTTAGGAATGAGTCCGACACCTTAGCTCGGTCAATAGCGTTTTCATCTGTGTTTAAGGTCCCGGGATCGATTCCTGACACAGCGTGAACATTCTATTACTGGTTAAATCGGTGTTTCTGCGTTGACAGTGATGAATCAACATCCAGGGGGCTGTATGTTGTGTCTATTCTAGATTTATGTTTGTTTTATAATTCGTGTGCTTATTTAGGATATCGGTTCTAAAAGTTCTAGTTGAATACCTCAATTAATTGAAAAAAAATGTTATGAATGAGAAGGGTTGAATTTATAGGAACAATACATTATTATTATTAGTAATGCGTCTTACTACCCGTTCGGGTTATAGGCTTAGTACTAATCATGCTAATGGATTATGAAATGGGAAAGTTGAATTTAGGGGAAGTGAGCCCACATTCGCGTGGAGGGAGATTGGAAAACCATTTATGAAAAACTACCCCAGTTCACCCGATTGAGATTTGAACCTCGATTTCCCCGTCCTTGGCAGTCTAGCTCAACACGACTTGTGCGTTAGCTAACTACGCCAAGGCATAGAGGAAGTACACATGCACTGGCGTGGAGGGAGGATGGAAAACTATCTTCAGTACACCCGACCGGGATTCAAAACTACCTTATACCTATCATCGCCAATCCATCCCATTGCGTGAATGATGACTTAGATCGTGGGACCACAGAAATTAGTGAGAATGACTTAAAGTACGAGATCCACCCAGGATAATGAGAGGTGTGGGTATATAATTAAAAACACAAAAAAAATCGTTCCAAGTTTGATTTCCGGTGTCCAGTACGTCGTTTTTAAAACTATTCAAGAATAACGAGGGTAATAAATTCTACTTCGTATGATTATCTCTCCCACCGGTATGCAATCCTCCTAGTCCTAGACTCAACACACAGTGTCACGTGATATCCATTGTACAGCTTGTCACGTGGCAACCAATAGACGCTATTATTTATGCCCCTTTGTGGCCACTAGGCAACCAACCCCCTTGTCATGAGAACATCAAGTAGGTCTGATTTAGAAGNGGCAATAGAGGAAGTCACACGATATTATTGGAGGGCAAGGAGGGGTGAGGTGGCTTAAAACAACTTTTTGGAAGAGAAATTTGTAATTATATATAAACTAAAATTTTTAAATATATATCCCATTTAATTGTTCATACTATTAACCTGAAAGTAAATTTAAATTATCAAAAAAAAACGCTTTGACGTCATCCCGGAATTGAGCCATACCAACTGAAAGGGCACTCACTATCTGTTGTTTGGTGAAGATAGTACCAACTTCTGCGGAAATAGGTGTAATTTGGTCAGCACAAAGAACTCACCGGCCGTTAATCTCAGTTTTATATACCGAAGGTACTACTTTTGAATTAGATTATCTCCTCAATTGTTCACCCCGTTCCAGACTCAATGCCCCACGGAAAATTGAGGATCGAACCTATGACTCATGGAAAATTATCTAGTTTTGAAATTTAAAATTTAGATGAGGAAATTACATTAATATTATTTTACGCCTAATATTTTCCCTATAAAATTTGCTATTTGTTTAAATTTAAGTTCAATTTAATGAGCAACAGAAACATTCGCTCTTAACCTATGTTAAGTTTTAATTTTCCTTGCGTATAGGCCACGAGGGTACTGAACAAAAAAATATATATGTAGATACGCCTAATATTTTCCCTATAAAATTTGCTATTTGTTTAAATTTAAGTTCTATTTAATGAGCAACAGAAACATTCGCTCTTAACCTATGTTAAGTTTTAATTTTCCTTGCGTACAGGCCAAGAGGGTACTGAACAAAAAAATATATATGTAGGCTTATATATCCTTTCCAAATATAAGCTGAGAATAAGTGAAAGAAGGACTGACTTTACTCTTATTTAAAACACATCCGCATCAGTGGTCTGTTTTTTCCTAAATTATTCTCCACCCTCCCTACACGCAAATTTGTATACATTGACTTTAAAACTAGACCTTCCTCATTACAATCCATATAGCGAAATTCATTTATGCATATATTCTAAATGGTAGAGTCTGGCGGGAAAAAAACATAACATTTTTAAACAGATGGACGTAAAACGTAACGATAATTACTTTGAAACAAATTTCAAATATGTTAATGAATCTTTAAAATTTGTTATAAAAACTCATTGTATTATTATTATTATTATTATTATTATTATTAATAGCACCGCGTCTTACTACCCGTTCGAGTTATACTCACTTACGCTAATGTGTAATGGTAGGGTGATTGTCACATGAAATGAAGGACCTACAGTTTAACGTGGAATCCGAACCACAGTGGAGGCCTGGCATTCCTCACATTCACAAGATGTCTTGTCAGAGGTGAAGGAAGGGTTTGGCAATCAGATAAATCTTTGCTGGGACCGAGGATTGAACCCCGGCCGCCAGCATAAAAGTCTGATACCTTACCCCTAGACCGCCAGGTCACCAACTCACTGTACTCAAATTATTTTGCCCAACATAATGTTTAAAAGCAAACTTTAATTTTTAAAAAAAGAAGTAAAAATCAATCTATTTCCTGAAAAACAAAAATATATAACTACGAAAGAAAATAAAGTTTTAAAATAGAGATCTCTGTGTCAAAATTCTCACCGTCACAGAATTAGAGCAACGACTGTCAACTGTTATAACAAACTGCCTAAAGCGTCAGTCTTAAAATTTCTTCTCGCGATACAAATCTGAATATTTTACTCTTGACAGCTGCACAGTTAACAAACTTAAATGATAATTCAGAAGGTAATTTCAACCACCCTTGGCCAAAAATCCAATTACATTATTCTTTAAAAAGTAAGTTGATGTTATTTAAAGAACCAAAGAAAAACAAGTTTAAAAAGATACGTGTCAAGTCGTCTTTTTTTTAAATAACAAAAATGTAAAATTTATTTATTTGAAATTGAACTATCCTTCATTATTAAATTGATACATAAACATACTTTTAGGTGTAGTTTGTTTGAGAACAAAATTTTAAAGATAAAAAATGTGCACAAAGACTGTATATTTGAATTCAAATATCCTATTTTTTATTACGTCTAGACCATGCATAGCTCTACGATGTACCAGACCATCATTAACTGCAACCCGCAATACTATCTTCTTTAACAACGCCACGTCTCCAGAGAACTATTGGTATAGCTCAGAAGGCTTTGCCCCAGTTAAAGAAAGGTGGGACTATGCATGTGTTCAAATGGAGTCACAGTCACAAACTTAGTAAAGTACAGAGACTGTAGCTATGGTAGAATTCTGGTAAGAAGGACAATTTAGAAAATACAAACATAATTTGGGCTGTCAACATCTATAGCACTTAACTTAATCCTACTATTACATAAAAATGATTTGGTGTACGCATGCTACTCCTTAAATTATTACACCATTTGTGCTGAATTTTCGCTTGTAATGATCAAAACTCAGACGTCCGGTTAAACAAATGGGCTAGTTCAAATCTATGTCCACTTTATTTAAAGATGGTGGCTACAAAACAATACTCTTTAGCCATTTCCTCAGCGGTTACTCTTGCACAAAGAAAAAATAGCACAAACGGATTGTGCTGAAATTTTCCATGGACATAGCTATAAAGTCCGGATAGCATAAAGTATGTAAAAAAAAAAATCTCCATTTCGTTTCAATATGGTGGCTACAAAACATTACTCTTTGGCCCTTTTCCCAATTCTACTTATCGGATATTTATTGCAACTATTTCTAATAGTTCTTAAATATAGAGTAGATTAGATAGGATTGTCATTGATATAGGATAGTATTATAATTATAAACCGTTCAAAAAACTGCAAATGGCTAAAGTTTTAATATTATTTTATGAGAATTGGTATTATCTATTAAAGTAGCAAGAGCACATTTTATTATTTTACATAAGTTATTAAAATAAAAAATATTTTCTCAACTTCTATAACTGTAAAAAAATGTCCTCTATATATATCAGAGTAGTTAGTCTATAATTGGCTTATTAGTGGAAATTCCATCGAATTAAAAACCGGTAAAAAACTACCTTAAAATAGCATTTTACAAATGGTGTTCCGTGAGGTAAAATTAAGAGTTGCGCAAAAAACCACATTAAAGATAAAAAAAAATATTTTAAGTACGCTTCTATCTGACAGAAGAGACAAAATTTGGCTCAGGTCACTTTAACTGCATTCTATATTCTCGCTTTATTCTGGAACAAAAACAAAGAATCAAAACTGACCTGGGGCAGCTACCGACATGTGAATACATTTAATGTCAACAGTTAAACAGTAGGTATATAAGAATATTTTTAAAAAAAACTACACTCTACTCATTAAAATGTAGGTTGACGCTATAATATTTTTTCATTATTAATATTAATAAATAATCTGATACCTCAATCATTTAATTAAGAGTAAAACTTTTTCATTTTCCTTCCTGACCGGCATGAATAAGGGTGGCTCCATTTATTTATGGGACATGAAAGAGGACAAAATGTTTAATTTTCTTCCCCCTGGAAAAATATAACTTTCAATTTAAAGGTATTTTAACTTAAACGAAGAAAAAACTTCGCGTATGGAGCATTTAATATCTGCTACGCTAAATTATTATTATATATCACTATATATTACTAACACTACGGGCTATACGCCAGTGAGTTTCTACGAGCGAGCGAGAAAAAGCCTATTATTTTTTCTGGGAGAGGTTTTTTCACATTCATTCCAGAATTATTTTACATGACCCACAAACGACGTGGGACAGACGGCTTTACTTCCCCTCCAAAGTACGCTGTACCATGGATTTTTGTCGCTCGGTAAAAATCCGTCGACCTCCGCTAGGTTTGAACCCACAAAAAATGGATCGTGAGGCGAAGATCTTACCACCAAGACCAACAAAGGTTGACTGCTACGTTAGAAAAATATGACGGGTTCCATTATGTTATATGAAATACAAATGTCTTCCATGATTACATTTAACTGGGAAACACTGCTTTATAGTGCTCAAAACTTTTAAAAATTAATTCTTTCTCTGGCTGAAAATATTCACTAGAAAAAAATTGCTTAAAATAACTACTAAGACTCCAAATTAGGTAACAAATCAATCGTACGCAAACCAAAAATATAACTCCATATTTAATAATTGATTTTTCTAATTTAATTATTTATCAATTCATCAACCTTTTTTCTTTTTTTTTCATTTTTACACAATACAATACTTAATTTTAACAACTCGTTTTCTTCAGCTAAACGATTTAATTGTATTGTATTAATATTAAATTGTAATAACCTTATCACTCATAGCTAATGGCAGACTTTGCATCATTTTACAAACTTATTTAAATCTCAATTTGCAAATGACACAAAACGGGTCCTTGGTGGATCGGGGTGTTATTGAAGGTAAAGAGAAAATACACAACTTTGGTATTTATGAGCGTGTACCACATTTAAATTTCGACACTAACATTTCGTCTCCGTGCTCATGTATTTTAGTATTTTAGTAAGGCCCATGCGTTAAGCTAGACATATTCGAAAAGGGTTTTTGAGGTTGGAGTTGGAGGGTAGGGGGGAATGGCCGGGGATTGGGGGAGTGTCTAGGTCTACAGATGTCACACGCACATGGGCGAAGACTCTGCTTAGAATAATAAAAAGGGATTCTCTGGATGTAAGGGGGGAATAGCGGTGAGCGTAAGTCATTTTATGCATGGTCGAATTCAAATTATTACGAGTTTAGATTTTAATATAAGTCTCTACAGAAAAGGGGTGAGCTAGGGGGCGGGAGGTGTTATGAGGGTTCGAGGGGGAGAGGAGAGAAACTCTCGATGTGATATAGATGTATCTTTTTGCGTTTGGGGTGAGAATATTTATCATAAATAAAATGTTTAGTTCTGCGTGAATGTATTTAAGAGAAAAATTAGGTTTATAATAATAGTAGTCTATTTTTATTTTAAAAGGTGTTTTTATTCAAACATTTACGACATTAAAGCAGAAATAGAGAAGAATACATTAAAAATGGTTATAAAGAACAGCAGAAAGAATTCTCGACGTTTTCCAGTAGGGTGTAATTAAAATATATTTGTATGTATATTAAGCGAGTTTTAATGTGATTAAAGTGGAATACATGTTTAAATGCTCGGGGGGGAGGCAGATAGTTTTTAGAAATAAGACCAACGGAGACATTTAAACAAATTGTGATGATTGCAATCATTTATTTATTTTAATTAAACTGCATTTTTGTTTGAGAGCATAAATATATTAATTTTTAATTTTTTGCCAAAATCTTCAATAATAAATACTAATGAAATGTTTATTTCAATTGTATATTTTTTTTACTCTTAATGCTTTCAAATTTGTGGTTTTAATATGTATTAATGGTAACCAATTTTAAAGTAAAATTGGGCTAGTTATCTTGTACTATTTCATTCGAGTTACGATAGTCCTTTCTTTATTTTTCCTCCCAAACGTCTATGTTTAGCCCAATTCATCACTAATCAGAACAAAATCATTTTTCGAGGTTGGAGATCACGTAACCCGTCTCAGAAAATGGAACAATAATGCTGACTGGACGTCTAAGGAGACGTGTCCAGGACTCCCTATGTGTTTCATATCTCGCACAGGCTTAGAAATTGCTGTCCCATCTTCTCACGGTGGAAAATACAACTGGCGCTGTCCTAACTTCACTTTGTCTGTTTTCGTTGTTGTATTTTGTCACCACGTCTTACTACCCGTGTGGGTTGTACGCATATGTATTAATTACGCTAATGTGTTAGAAACGAGGAAGGCTGAATTTAAAGGGTTACCCACATTTGCGTGGAAGGATAGTGAAAAACGTTTGGTGTCCTAAGGATGCTTTTTTAATAAATACAAGTATTTGAACCCCGATCTCCCAGTCATAGACAATGGTCTATTCCATTGAGAGAGTGACTCCTTAGATCATTAAACCACTGAGATGATATTTTTTTTTATATTTACAAATATTTGAACCCCGATCACCCAGTCATAGACAATGGTCTATACCATTGAGAGAGTGACTCCTTAGACCATTAAACCACTGAAGTGAGATGTGTTTTTGTTTTTTTTGCCACCGCGTTTTACTACCAATATAGGTTACACGACTGTTTTAAATAACCTGATAAGTTAATGATGAGGAAGGTTGAATTTAAAGAAAGTGTACCTTCATTTTCGTGGAGGTATAGTGGAAAATCATTTTAGAAAAAAACTTAAAGCACACCTGACCAGGATTCAAACCCCGATCGACCTGTCTACGGGAGTCTAGTCTAACGTGTGCATGTTATTAATTGGAACATAATAATCTCTAGGCGCCCATCATATTACTACCCGTCTGGGCTAATCGCGTTTAATTAAGCCTCTGAATGATCATAATGGTTAGTTTGAGTGCCTACCAATTCGGAACTTTGAAAGTTATTTATCGGAAACAATAAGAAAAAGTTCATCTTCGTTTTGGATTAAATTATTTGTGTCTTTAAAATATTTTTTTATTTTAAAAAGGGAATTATTGGAACATTTAAATTTTTGAAATATTTGTTCATACTAGATGGTTTGAGCGTTTATAATTTAAATATTATATAGTATCTATAAAATAAAAAAATAAAAGCTTACCTAGACATTTTTACAATTTAAAATAAATATTAAATAATGAGGATAGTTTTTTTTACCCTCAAGTGTTTCTAAAAAAAGACTCGGGATTTTACTACTCCAACAGAAAAATCTGGAATGCCGCCAAAGTAATTTTGTGCTCGTGAAAGGCAAGTATATTACTGCATTTCATGTCTTTTACAGTGAATGCTAAAGCTTTTATTGGTATTTAGAGATACCTGCTCTTCATAAAATGTTTATTTTTCTCTCTCTACAACTGCCATTACTACACTAGGCCATTGTCCCCTTTGTGTTAAAGCTGAAAGAAAGAAATTGGTTATTAAGGTCAAGCATAGAAGGTGAGTTCTATGTCAAGAAATACCATACTATTGTTTGGTTTTCATTTGCCTTTGACATAATTAAATAAAGTCTTTTGAGATTACGCCTTTATTTCTCGATTCAAAACTCACCCCATACTATTATATTTTTTACTGGCTCTTATTAAGTATACATTCATATTCCATATTAAAAAAATTAGCCTATTGTTTTAAAATTTTATTATATATATATATATGATATTCATATTTTTCTACGTGAATAAACTTAAGTTTTGGAAATGATTGGTAAAACTATTCAAATTTCACTTTAAAAGAGAATATTTGAGATGATCAAATTTTTTTCAGTTTCAATTTTAAGAATTATTTTAACATGAGCCACAACTTTTTTTAAATTTGTTTTTTTCTACATAAGGTTAAAAATAAAATATTATCATGATAATAAAGAGAGATGTTGTTTAGACTTAAATTAACATTAACTAAGATAACTTATTTTAATATAATTATTATTTGCAAGGCTAGCTCATAAGTTTTATGCGCCCTACGCTAGACTGAATTGACCAGCAAATGCAAGGTAAGAGGCCATTGGGAGGATCTGAACGCAGAATGGAGGTTAACACTATAATTAACCTGAAAGAGATAGGGTGTAATGAGGTGGACTGGATGGAGCTAGATCAAGGTAGGGATAGGTGGCCTACTTTTGTACATGCAGCAATGAACTTTCGACTTCTTAGTGCCATATAAAAGTAAGTAAAACAAGATTTAAATTTGCACCCCAGTTTATTCTGTTTCATCTAGTCATATTTCATAGCTTAAAGATAAAAGAAAAAATATTGTGTATTTTATTACAATTGACAATCCAAGGGTGCATACAATATACTTGTAAACTTGTGCCCCTAGATGTTGCCACGCCACTGAAAATAAAATATAATGTATAGTAGGATATTTATAAATTAGGTAGAAGATGAATGCTGAAATCGCCAGCAATTATAGATTTAGTTTGAGCTTTAAATACAGTTAGAGTAAAATAACAAAACTCAAAATACAAATATATACGTGCTGGTAAAAAAAACTCCATGGCGACAGTCTGCATGCGAGATATACCAACCGAGTGACATAACCAAGTTAGTGAAGATAGTGCCAACATTTGCAGATAAAGTGTGTCATGTGGTCAGCATAACGAACCCTCCATCCATTGATCTCAGTTTTTTTTAGACCGGAGCCGCTACTTTTTCATTCATATAGCGCCTCAGTTGTCCCCGTTTCAGGCCCAGAACTTCTCTGAAAGTACCTGGGATAAAACCCGGGACCTATGGCTCTATATCCAGGAGCTTTGAATACTAGAGCACAGAGGTAGTCAGTTGTTAATAAATGCTGAAAGAAATGGAAAATCCATTGACTTGTTTCTATTACCAGTTTTCTACGCGGGTGACATAGGGGTTTTAAACTGCTCCCATTATAACTTTTTCTGACACAACCATAATTCTGAAACACATGAATCATATGAATGGGATTGGAACCCAGTTATAATCGTCATCAATTTTCATTAACGGTTCGTTTTTCAGCGGTGTTTCAGTTTGAATATTTATAACGAATTTATTCTTCAAAATATTAGATAAAATCTTTTAAGAGTATGTTATTTATTTAGAAATAATCAAAATAATCAATCATCATCATCATCATAATCATCATCATGATTAACAGCTTCCAGCTACTGGCTTGGTCTGTTTGGAACACAAGCCTCTCAACCTCCTTCATTCCTTTCAAATAATCAATAACTTATTTTATTTAATTATCTGTTAAACATTTAAAAAAAAAGATCACATTTTGTTGGGATGTTCCCCTAAAACCTTTGCGCCCTAGGTGACCAACCGGCCTTGACTAAGCGCCGGATCCAGGTGAAAGATCGCCTAAGTCAACTATCTTGCTTAGCCAAATCACCAGGCTTTTAATAAAGCCCAGTTAGAGTTCAGACGTATTGTGAATGTTGTGCGCATATACACCTCAAGCACTCTTATCATATCAAAAGCATTGTAATTGTGGCATTCATAAAGCCACCTACTAATTTAGAAAATGTAGAAAGTTGAGAAATTTCTTTTATCTCTGGATTTAACACAAAAGGAGATCATTAGTGTTTTGGATTTTAAAAAATCTGGAATCATACGCATCCTTCTAATGGTCATTTTTTGTTTATCTATTATTAATTGAATGATTCACTATTATTTTGTATTCTCTCCACCCCAAATCTTAATGTTAGACCAGTTTAGTCCGACAGAGATTCTCCTTTTTCAGCATGCCTACACAACTGCTATATCTTCTAGCATACCATATTTTAGAATGACCAACACAGCTTCCATATCATCTAGCAGATCCTCTTTCCGAATGACCAACCCAGCTGCTATATCATCTAGAAGACTCTCTTTCAAAATGCTGATACATTTGTGAGCCTCTTTCAGAATGCCGATACAACTGTCACATCTTCTAACAGACTCTCTTTCGGGATGCCGATACAGCCTATAAAATAGCACTATTAAAAAAAAGTAAAATTGTATTATATTTGTCAGAGAAAAATATGTTTGTGTATTCTAAGTTTCTTCTTACTAATACCTACTCCAAAATATTTTGTCGACATTAATTTAAATATTTTAATCTGCAAATACAATATCAATTTATTGATATCATTTTCTGTTGATGTTTTTTACGCTCCACTTAAAATTGTTTAGAGGTCTAAGGCGTTAATATTGAATTTATATGAATAAATAATATTGCATGCATATAAATGCGTCCATTAAGTAAATGATTAAATGTTATAAAAGTAATGGTTTAGATATTTTATTTTAGTTTAATCTTCCTACTTCTTGTGGGATTAAACTAGATGAAGTGCACTCTTCGGTCACTTCAATAGGAAATTCCCCCTGGCATCTCTTTTCCTAGCCTTATCTACTTTTTTTTTTTTTTTTGCTTT
>CABFOW010005705.1:12374-25644 GCA_902141385.1 Timema californicum
TTTTTTTTTTTTTTTTGCTTTACCCATCTTCTTGACACTCCATCTTGCCCACTCATTCTTCTTAGTTTCTCTCTCTCTCTCTCTCTCATTCGCCATTACCACATCCACCGGAATCTCTTAGAAGGCACTAATGGAAATCCCAAATCTCCCCCCTCCTTTTTTCATTGCCCCTCTCACTTTTTTTTTGTATCCACGGCACGCTTACCAACTTTACAATCCTGGTGGTACTGCCAACTTTACAATCTGAACAGTACTTAGCGGAAGACAAGTGATGGATAATAAAGAGTGCCGTTGTGGGTCAACAATCAGTCTTTACAAAATGGCTTGTTGGATGTCTCAGAACTCTCTTTCTAGTAACATTTATTTATAACGTTTGCTATTGATTATATCATTCTTTAAATTAAATAGAAATAATTATTTTTTAATTTGAGCAATATAATATTTCTCGACAAGAATATGAGTTGTTTTGTACGCTCGGTGTGTATGAAGATGATTATTTAATTGCGAAGCGAAACTTGAAACATGCAAAGCAAAGTTGAAGTCTAAGAAAAGGTTTTTGGTGTCACCTAGCATTATAATATATCTAGTTTTTAAATGATCAATTAAGTAAAGGGAGATTTAAAGAAAAAGATCGGGCTCACTTTAGTATTTTATAGTTATCAGAACCTATTTATACTCACGTTATAGATATAATTAAACCACCAATCTGTGTTAAAATACGATTTAATAGCTGTTCTAACCCACCTCGGTGGTTGCATGGTGTAAGGCAGGGGTCCCCAAACTACGGCCCGCAGACCAAATCCGGCCTGTGTGATGGGTTTATCCGGCCAGTGAATGTGTTGACAAAAATTAATAAAAAATTATGAAAAAAAATAATTGTAATGACTAATAGTGAAATAATGGTGCTCCTGTACGTAGTACACAAAATACCGACCAACCTAAATACATAGTCTATATGCATACAACACAGTCTGTCCCAATTTTTTTTTTTCCTCGAAAGACTCCCACATCTATTAATTAACTGTTATTACATTGATAATATAAACTTACATCTAGTCATGATTAATTTTGGTCACGAGCTGTTTATACTTATATTATTTTATGATCTGGCCCACCTAGAAGCTTCAACATTATAATGTGGCCCCCTGCTCCATAAGTGTTAAGTACCTCTGGTCTAAGACATCACTATCTCAATATACTATACTGCCAATAATGTAGAGGTCAGGGTTCGATCTTGGTCAGGTTTATTGAGGATGTTTTTCTTTAAATAGCTTACCACTCTCCCTCTACCCAAATGCAGGTACATTTCCTTTAGATTCAACCATCCTGATTCCTCACACATTAGAGTAATAAGTATAATATATACTCCATTCACGGTAGCAACTACTCTCTGAAAGGTCTTTTTTCCAACCAATATCCTACTATATAATAGATTTCTGGTAGGGAAAAAGGCCTTTCAGAAAACAATTCCTACTGTGAACGGACTTTAGGTCTATAGTCCGAATAGGTAGTATGACGTGGTGCTATTAAAAGAAAGCCGTTTTAAATATGTATAGTGGGCAAACGGTAGTAGCTATTTATTTTTGGGAGCTAGGCTGGGTTATTACAGTGCCAACGAGCAGTGTTGCCATATGATGCTCGGAGACTAAAGGCAGTGGCTCAATGCCCCATACCTTATGCGCTTCTGATGTACCACAGAGCAGGTACAAAAATTCGTCCTTTGTGATTTCAGTACATAGCCAAATCATTCGTAGTGCATCCAACTGAGATTTGAACCTTTATATATTCGTTGACGGTGATCTAGCGCACTTTGATAGCCACTCGGTCATAGCAGACAGACTCTATCGAATAGCGTCGCAAACGTCTTGTGCGGAATATTTAAATATACAATTTCTTAGGCTACACGCTTGAAAAATAGTAAAAATAAATGTATTTTTTAAATCGGTAATCTATTAATTGAGTTCTACAAAAGATATTTTATCATTTGTTTTGTTTTAATCGAATCCTTAACTCCAAGGTTTATCGTATAAAAATTTATCAATTTTCAATAGAGAATAAAATGGAGGGAAAGGGGGTGGGATGTGGTCGATTAAAACGGTGTATCTTTGCCTTTTATATAACCAAATTACTTTTGACCTAAATATACAAAATAAAACTACAATAATGTTTAGTGTTCTATGTACTGTAGTTTCAACCATTCGTAAATATAAGTCACTTATAACTACTGTATAAGCATGGAGGACTTTAAACAGAGCCTTTTATCTTCCTTAACTCTCTTTGCTCGTTGGGAGATCCGCCCGCAAACCCCCGGTTAGTTTTCTTTACAAGTGGATGTAAACTAATGTAATTTCAGAGCAGTTTTTTGATAGGTTTCACCGTTTAGCCACAAGAGACCTCCTAAGAAAGGTCCGCACCGACTTTAAAGTTGCTCCAAAATTATTGATTTTTATTTCGGGGGTTAAAATTTTTTTTTTTAAACTTTTTAGAATTTTCCTGTCAGTTACAGGCTAGAATATATAAGTTTGCCAAATTTCAAGTATCTAGCTCATCTGGAAGTGGGTAAACATTAATGTAAGTGACTGGGTCATATATGTGGCTTTATAGTGGTATAATTCGAAAAAATGACACTACGATACGGGAACCGAACCCATGTTCTTTGGAGTTGTAGGTCAATGCTCTTACCACTGAGCTATCCAGGAGTAATCTCGTATCCAGAGTAATTCTTCACTCCTATTTTTAGGCAGAGTCTGTGATGGACGTGAATAAATCGTCCCGTGTCCAGATGTCATTCTTCAATTTAAAGAATATGTTATTCAGATGCGGCTATAACCGTAATTAACAAACATAATAGCTTGGTTGTCTAATCCATAATAGCCTTTTAGCTTTGTTTAAAACGTTTTGTTGCAATGATTATTATAAAAGGTATTCAAGAACCAGTGGCGGCTCGTGTATAACCACTGCGGGCTGCTGCACCCCCTATTTCCACTTGATATTATCGATAATATTTAATATAATGAGTCCTTTTTTTTAATTCTTTCTTTATTTTTGTATTACAATATATATTACTTAAGCTTAATTTCATTACTTCATTAAGATACAAAAATCTTTGTATGGAACTGTGCGCTTCACAGTACCAGTGACGTGGTGTTTGACTGTTGTGCGCATGCGCACATAGGAGGGAGGTGGAGAGAAAGGTGGCACTGCCATGTAGAGAGAGCACTGTTGCTCTCGCAAGCCAGCTCTGGCGTGATGGTAGAAGGAATTTTTTTTTACTCAGCGTGTGTTGTGCTTAAAAACCGTGTACCATATTCTTGAATGTGATAAAGTGTAGAAGAGTGTAGCATTAAATTACTATTCTGCTTCCAACTATTCTATTTGATTCATTTATTTTTCGGTTCTTTTATTTAACAGAAAGACTAAATGCGCTTGCGGGACTTTAAATGGAGAAAAAAATCCTCAATTGTCATCCAGAGATCAAGGAGAAAATTATTGAACTTTTTGCGTAAATTAAAAGAAGAAGAATGGATTTCATTTTTAAATGAATAGATCAAGCTTGAACTGTAACAATTTAAGTTAAAGTAAGTAAAATATGTTTTGTTAAAGATTTTATCAAGTTCCTGAATACATTTTCTTTTTATACATTTTTCCCCTTTTTTTTCCTTTTACACAATTTTAAGACAAAGGCTAAAAATTTTCTGGTGCAGCACCCCCACCAATTTTAGCTACGAACCGCCACTGTCCAAGAACTGTTGCGATACCTGTATGCATAAAATTAAACTGAATACAGCGTTTTAAGTAAAGTAACAATTTTGAATATTTAGGACAAAACTAGTATTAAAAAAAACTCCACCCAAATAGTCCACTTTACTCGTGATACATTCCAACTGATCTTAATGCTTGAAGATGTTCCTTTTTTTTGCACAAAGCCTTACCTCGCATTTCTCCATAAAATATGGCGTGGATAGATGGGACTTTTGGCAGGAGAGCGTTTTCTCACGGCACGTCTTACCGCCGCCTAATCTGTTTATTCGTAGCGCAGGAGCGTCTTATCTAGCGTCGCGAAGCACAAAGCGACAGCGGGTTGGTGGTGGGGGAGGGGGGGGGAAGCTTCAGCAGACAGATTAGCGCCCTTTTGTCTGGTAATGAGTGAATGTCCCCGATCCACTCGTGCGGATCTTTGCAAGGTAAGGTTTGTCGAGATATCTTAGACGACCATACCATGTCGCTTCTACTTGCTTCTAATGCTGGATGGTTTAACTGTATCGCCTACTCGGTGGATTCCGAGACGGATCTCGGCTCTTAAATTATTCATCAAGGCTTCAAAGGCGCACGCTAGTGTGGAAAAATAAAATAATTTAACACAGTGATATATAATAAAACGAGACATTAAACGTCTTGAGTGAAACTTTGATTAAGTTCTCACTTCATACTCTCGCCACTAGGGCGAGAGTGGCAAAGCAGGCGAGTTCTTGCCCCAGTACAGGCGCAGTATGCAATGTACCAAGCTCCGACACTAGTAAGGTCAACAGTTCAGATCCCGACGGGGCCATGATGAGACCGGGATCATTGGTCGCCGTGAATTTAAAGCCTTCGAGTTACGTTCGTTTTAGAATCGGTCAAAGACTTTTAGGAGATCGTGAAGAAGTAATTGTAGTATGTTCTAAGATTAACAAGTTCTAGCTATTTGTGATACAGGTAAGTTACACGTGTTTACTAGTAGTAACCTCCAACTGCTGAAGTGCGGCACAAGTTATCAAGTGATTGTTTGAAAGAATTTATTCAATAAACTCATTAATTTGCTTCAGCAAGTTTCTATAATTATTTGTGTTCAGATCATCGTTCAAAGGTTCTCGGAACAGTAAGCGATGTGTTTAATGAGAGCACACTAAATGGTAGGGAAGGGGGATTACGAAGATATTTTGTTAAACGGGTGGCATCTTAACTTGACGTAACTATGACATCTAAACACTACCACACGCCAAGGACCAAAATTGAGAATAGGGAATAAAATGAGCTGTTCATCCAAAGAGTTACACACATACACATACATACAAACCTACACACACACACACCTACAAATAGGTGACCTGGTGGTCTAGGGGTAAGGTGTCAGACTTCTGTGCTGGGGGTCCGGGGTTCAATCCTCGGTCCTGGTACAGATTTATCTGATTACCAAACCCTTCCTTCACTTCTGACATAACGTGTATTAATCACAACTTGTGAATGTGGGGAATGCCAGGCCTCCACCGTGGTTCGGATTCCACGTTAAGCAGTAGGTCCTCCATTTCAACTCGCAATCACTCTAACATTACACATTAGCGTAAGAGCGTATAACCCGAACGGGTGGAAAGACGCGGTGCTGGATATTATTATTATCATCGTATATTTATATGTATTTTGTATTCCTTCAAATTTTAAAAGTTTTCAAAAGCCTCCCTAATTCACCCCAGAGGTTAAACTCACTACTTTCAACCCCAGTTCATTTTACCAAAACAAAGTTGACTGCATGAACAAACTCTTGGCGGTGTTTTCCCTTCTCGTTCGCCCTTTCAAACATTTGGATCGTGCATAAAGAACGCGAATCCATCAGTATCGGGTATCGAAGGTCTCTCCCACCCCACCCCTTCCTTCCCCTTGTGTATATAGTGCCGATAGGTGAAACTAGGGGAGGGGTATAGGGGTAAGAAAGGGTCTTGTGATCGATTTCCTATCCATGTAATCCTAGAGAAGTTTCCATCACAAGCCTGGGAACAAGGTCTGCCAATTAGTGTCTTAGAGAATACTTACTTAGTTCATGGTGAGGGTCTATCTGTCTAACGGGGTAGGAGAGGCAGAAGGGGGAGGGGGAGGGAGGTTTTTGAAGCGGGTTTAATCCACTTCAGCCAGGTCCCACGCGATATTGGAAAACTTTCCCCACACCCGGTCACAAGTAGAGGTGAAGCAGTCATGGCTAGAATAAGTCGATGATTACGTTTATATTCAATTAAATTAGAGGGCTTCTATTATACAATTGTACTTATTTAATTTGTATTTTAATAGCAACTTATATGAACATATATTTCGGAAAAATGTTGGTAAATATTATTGTCAATAAAATATGTTGACATTTGGCCATATTTAAAAATTAAAGCAGTGTATTATTAAAATCTAATACAAAATATAAAATTCAATTCTAATAAAATACAAATAAATCGCCTTTTTAAAATTAAAATCATGTGAACAATTTAAATACCTAGTTATAGGTATGACAGCATTTTTAATAGTATCTGTAATAATTTTTTACCTTTTTAATTTACATTTCAGTGTATTTTTAAAAATGATTTTATAATAATGTTGACATCGTTATTTTTCAATTTTTTTAAAGCTTTGTTTATAAAATACGCTGGTCTGAGAAAGTAGATCCGTTGAGACTTAATAATTATTTCAAAATAATAAGTAAGGTGTAATTAGACTGCTCATACTCTTAGTCATAGCTAAGTTATTTTGGATATTGGAGTCAAATAGAAAAATATATTTTAATTATTCTTTAACTATAACTATAATATCACTTTAAAGCGTTGTCAAATATAAAGAAGTAATTTGTTGTTGTGGAATTCAACTGTTAAAAAAAATCACACAGTAAAATTTATGTTTATAATCTGCTTTATAAAAAAACAGGGCTAATATGAATTTTTTTTTTAAACCTGCAAGTATCTACTATTATCTTTGTGTGTGTGTGTGTGTGTGTGTGTGTGTGTATGGAGAAAATAGTCTTACATGTAAGAAAATTGGATAATCAAAATAGTCTGAAGGTTATAAAGATCAAAAATTTGTTCTCTCTTTCCAAAATTGTATTTCCAATTGAAGTAAAGGAAGGATTTAAAAAAAGATGAACTAAAAATTCTTAATTCATCTGATTCTATGAAGAAATCGAATTTTTTTAAATATATTTTCACAAAATCAATCCACAAATGAAACTGAAAGGAACAAATATTTAAAAGTGTATTTATTCAATAATATAATACATAAACTTCACTAATAAAAAATAAATGAGACGGATATTTCAAAGACGTGAACACTGAGCCAAATCTGATTTCCTAATTCAAATATTTTGAAAGAAATAGGCGTGTAATTATACTAATGCAGTTTTATGATTGTACAGTATATTTTGGGCCACAACAAACTTAATATTAATACTTTGAGACCAACATAATCAGCTCGGAGTGGGCGTGTTGAGTTGTTAATTGTAATACCGATGTTCTACTTCAAGTGAAGTGTTTCTTTTTATTCAATAGTTAGTTTTTTAATCCTACATAGAAGACGAACAATGTCTTTAAGGTGGAATGGAAGGGAATGCGAGTTCAGGTTAGTATTTTGTCAGTTTTAATAACAAATAATTATTTTAGTTAAACAATATTTTCTTTTAACTAAGCATCTTAAGGCCCATACGGGTTGTAAGCAAAAAATTAAAAAAAAGTATTGATTCAGTAGAAACGTTTAATTTGTTTTCTACAAAATTTAATCCAACAACTTTCTTTAAGGTTCCTTCTAAGAATTACGGTATTTTAACAGAAAATTTAAATATTATAAAGTACTGTTAGAATATAATTATATAATAAATAATTGATATATGTTGATAATATTATAAGAAGGAAATTAATATAAAAGTAATCCTACCATTGAAACAATATTTTATTTGATTACAAATTTTGGTAACAAATTTGTAAAAATAAAGACTTTGACCATACAAAAACGTTATGGTGTTATTCTGTAATCGACCCATACTAATCTAGCGGTAGCCATTTTCTGGTGAAGATGGTGTCAACTTCAGCAGCTAAAGAATGTCATTTGATCAGCACAATGAGCTCTCCGGCCATTAATCTCAGTTTTCTAGCCTGGATCAACTACTTAAAGTAGCTCCTCATTTGTCTTCATGAGGCCGAGTTGACCCAATTTCAGACCTACTGCTTCACAGAAAATCATGAAGCCCCAGGAGTCGAACCCGGGATCACTTGAACTAAATCCAGGAAATAGACATAAGTGTGGAAAAGGTGCGGCAAATCTAAAATCAGTCATTCATTATCTATGTTTGATTTATATAATAATTAAAACTTGCGTCCCACAATATTGGCCGTAATATATCTGCTTTGCTAAACAATTGCTCTGCGTTGAAGACTGCTACGTTTTGCTCCATCAGAGACAGCTTGAAACACAGTATTCCCGTACTGAATTTCAGTTGACGTGTGATCGTGTGAAAGGCTATACAAGACGCTACGCCCTACTGTCAGCTTCAGCTCTCGTGAACTGGCTTCTGTGCACTCGTCTGAAAGGGGTCTAACGCACGTTACCTCCTTCCTCCCCCTGCCCCTCCCACCGTAGAATTTATTCTTCTCAGTTAACGGTATAAAATTAGTGCGTGAAAGTTTTGGATAGTTAGAACATAGATTAGGATGAGTACCCCTTCAAAAATCTGTTTTGAGAGCAAATTATTTAGGTTTTTTTTCCTAAGCACCGCGTCTTACTAAACGTTCGGGATATACGCCTATATACTAATTACGTTAATGGTTTTAAGAATTAGAAAGGTTATATTTAGAGGAAGTGTATCCACGTTTTCGTGGAGGAAGAGTGGAAAACCATTTTGAAAAACCACCCTCAGTACACGTGACTGAGATTTGAACCTCAACCTTTCTGTTATCGGTAGCCTAGTGTAACACGATAGTAGCGTATTATACCATGCAGCCACCAAAGTGGGTAAATTAATTAGTCAATCCACTAAAATGATATCATTATTTTAATCTATGTGCTACCATTCGTATTGTCTATAGCTTTTTGGATATGTTGAATGTTTGTTTTAAATTCCTTTAAATTAAATATTTGGTAACCTTCCTCGGATTGATTATATTGGTTCCATTTTAACTTCTACTTTGTGTTTCTAAGCTGCCAATTAGAAATTTGTCGATATTGGTTTGAGTATTCTTATGCACTACGTTATTATTATTATTTTTTCAAATATAGCATGCATTTTAATGAGTAGTAAGATTGGTCGCTAAAAATACATATATATATATATGTATTTTAAAATTTGAACATCCCTTGGTTGAAAAATATTTTCCTCAGGAACAAAATGTAGCAAATAAAGAAAGTGTCTTAATATACATTATGTAACCTAACTTTTATAGGGTTTTTATTTATCTACAACGTAATAAATGATCAAATATAGAAGACCAGACTTCAAATTAAAGGCATACTTACTTTGACTAGTGAATTTATAGGAATTAGTTCGTTTTGTATTTTAAAATCTATGAATAACTATGACATTAAAAAATAACTAGATTTACCTGAAATATAATTTGTAGACAAGAAGCTATACAATATGTATAAACGAAAACATCAAAGCAGATTAGTATGTGTGTACTAGGTTGGAAAGAAAAATACTACCAAATTCTTTAGAAATAAATATATGCCGCATACAGAATGGATACATTCATAGTATCGTTTAGCACTATAAGCATGAGCTTACATGATTATGTTTTTAATTTATATAATACAAATTAAAAACTGCTACAACAATAATGGCAGAATGACCAAGAACATGTAACTATATAAAAAATTACTGTGGAACTGAAAATCCACGCAATTTATTCTTAATGAGCGGATTGAAACAAATTTAACATGCGTTAAACAAGATCTATTTGGCGAAGACTACACTGACGAAGATAAGTACACAAACATTGATGACAGAGAACTATAGAAGTGAAGTAAAAAAAGAATCAGATTTAAGAAGAGGGCAAAATAAGTTTCAAGATAAACATGAGGGAAAGTAACGCGAGAAAACATGTGCGTAGAGAAATATATACGGGAAAATATAGAAATTGGAGCTAAGAGAAATAAGTGAGAGAAGGAAATAAATAATGGGTGGTATAAATAAACAAAACCCCGAATGGGAGATTCAAATAAATGAAGAAACCGGGGTAAGAGATAAACTAAAAAGGGAGGAATACAAGAAAGAAGAGGGGGACAGACAACAAACAAATGCTGAGATAGAGGGAGAACTAGAAATAGCAAATATGCACGAGGCTGTCTAGCACAGTGGGTGAATCTGGTATGGGGTAAAGGGAGGTAGGTAGAGCCCTTTTGTTAGTGGCAATAATTACACCGCGACGAGGGAGGTTTTATCTGGGGTAATCCAACGTGGCGCTGATAGCCCCCTGCTAAATAGGTCGGTAATACTCGCCTACACATGGGGGCTATGTTTCGGGGAAGGCGGGGGTGTTAGCGAGTAGTAGGGTGTTAAGCAGGTTGTAAGGGGAGAGATGAAAGTACGGTGGATTTGGTTGGATTGTCCGTGGCCACGGCTTTTCGGAGGATGCATTACGTTGCGTTTATAATTAATAGAAAAGAAGGGACAAGCTGTTTACAAGGGATTTTTGGTGTTAGGGGAAAAAGCTGTGGTGGCCCTTGGTCAAGTTTTGTTTACTGTTCATTTATTGTTTAAATAGTTTACTAACACAAGTTGAGATATTTTAGGTGTAGGACCACTTGTTTAGTGAACTACAAATCTTCCCCGTCAAGACACTCTGGCTTTGAACTCACGTTAGTGCACATCGGGTCGTCCCTTGTCAGGGGGGTAACGCGCAAGCACGAATGTGCACCTGGTCTGTTCACGAGTCTCTCGGGTGCACGAAATTCTTATTATATGGAGGGAGATTGCTTGACCCTGGGAATGACTGTGTATATGCGATGCGTTTGTTGTTTGGCGAATTGAACTGCACGCTCGCGCGGGCGCTGAGAGGAGGTTTCAGTTTGACGTTGATTGTATACCCGGACCAACCGTGGGTTTTTGTAAAATTCTGAATAAATTTGTAAACCACAATTTCTCGGGTGCTTTCTCCGCCCAAACCCCGGAGTAACAACTTGACGTGCCGTACCCCGAGTATGGGTCACGGTCCTCTATTTAACACCACCAGTGTCAACGTGTGTAGACGCGGGCTGTCTCCACGAGTAACAAAAGGTGTCCACGAGTGGTGTGGGCACATATGTATCATTAAATTTGTTGTTGTAAATAATAACTTGAGTGGTTTATGTTAACGTTTTATTGTTATGAAGTTATTATGAATGCACAGGCCTAAATATTATCTAATGTGCGTGACCCTTTTTGAAGCTTTAAGGATATTCCTAGCGATTGTATTAATTCACTTTTTTTACCTTGATCATATTTATATTGTTCTGAGACTAAACAGGCTTTCTTGGTCTTTTTTTCAAATGTTCATATTTGTTTACTTATACTGATATCTAAACTTCCATTCTCCTACAATTATTTAAGGTCATTTATTAACACGCTAACCTTTTTTTTTCTACATTTCTCAAAGTTGTTGAAACTAGCGACAGGGGCCGACTATTATGAGTATGTTAAATTAGGCTTACCTTGTGATAGCTTTTATTTTACTTGTTTAAATGATAAATTGTACACTGGTTCGTTCCTCGAACTTACAAATGTTGTAAGCCTATGTACACTCCATTTAATCAGAAATGTATCAAGCTTACTCATATCAGTTCCACGATGATGCAGCTTATTACATGATAGTATTAGTGTAATCACTCAAGGTAAGACTGTTTATTTTAGGATAAACTGAGTGAATATATATATATATATATATTTGTGTGTACGGATATGTATACATGTATATATATATATATATTTGTGTGTACGGATATGTATACATGTATATAAGTTTTGAATGTACCGTACATTACACACGAGAATAATTATATAGAAATAGTGTGTATGTATTCAAAGCGCAGTAACTTGGATCTACCTAACGTTTTTTTATAAAGTTCATCAAATGTATTCAGTATCCGGCATGTATTTCACCCACAGGGATTATCGATAAACCCTCCTCCACTATTTGTTTGGTGGAATTCAATGATATATTATTGCCGCAGTGGTAGTTTTGAGTGTCATGGGTAACCCCATATGACCAGTTTCAATACTCAGGGCTATAATAATATTGTGGTATCTGATCCATGTGTTTGCTGTGGGGGAGAAAATACAAGGGTTGGTTATTTTTTTTATTGACAAACTATAACTTAAATATGAATTTGGGAGGGCGTACCAAAAACAAAATAGTAAAAACCAGCAATAATCAATTATTTCACATACAAGATAATTTAATAAGCTTTTCATCTAAATGAGCTGTTACGTAATTTTGAATGATTCAGTGGTTATACACATTAAAAAAATATTTCCCCTTTTTTTTTGCAACTAAAACCGAATCAAAATCATTAACTAATTCAGTGTAGCTTAAATTATTTATATTAATTGGTATGGAATACTTAGAATGATCTTGAAACTTTACTAATTCAATACTAAATTAAAGTTAAAATTGAAAATTAAAAATTAAGGTTTCAATAAAACGGAAATGACAAGGTGTTTATGCTGTTCGCGTGCACGTGTGTGTATGTGTTTGCAAGTGTGTTTGTGTGTTTGTGTACGTGCAACCATCTTGTCATTTTTGTTTTACTTATACTTTTAGTTTGAATTTTAATTAAATAATACAATACCAAATAATAAACTTTCAAGATGAATTTATTAATGCTATATATCTAACTCTGAACAAACGGACACTTCATAGCTATTATTAATATTGGTAAAAAATTATATAACTAATTTATAATAAATAAACGCCAATAATGTTTTTAAAAATATGGTATGTTCATAATATCCATACATTGTAACGATTTTATGAGTGAATTACATATATAGTAATATTAAGTTTATGTTGACCAAAAAACAAATTACGGCCTATAAAATAATTATATATAAAGCTTGAGCATTTAATCTCACAGAAGTAATAAAAATATGTATATATGTATGTATATATGTGTATATATGTGTATATATGTGTATATGTGTGTATATATGTGTATATATGTATGTATATGTGTATATATGTATGTATATATGTGTATATATGTATGTATATATGTGTATATATGTATGTATATATGTGTATATATGTATGTATATATGTGTATATATGTATGTATATATGTGTATATATGTATGTATATATGTGTATATATGTGTATATATATGTATGTATATATGTATGTATATATGTGTATATATGTGTATATATATGTATGTATATATGTGTATGTATATATGTGTGTATATATGTGTGTATATATGTGTGTATATATGTGTGTATATATGTGTGTATATGTGTGTATATATATATGTGTGTGTATATATGTATGTATATATATGTGTATATATGTATGTATATAT
>CABFOW010005705.1:25993-37573 GCA_902141385.1 Timema californicum
TATATATATATGTATATATATGTATACATTGTTTTGGTAATAGTTTTTCATGGTGTGTACGTTATTTGTCACGGTTAAAATGTAAATGAAGTTGCTTTTTGGTTATCGGTGGAAATTCGCATTTAATTAAGGTCTGCTCTGCATTCTCCGAGGCGCGCGATTTTAGGCTATGGAAGACTAACAAAGAATGTTAACGTTATTCCAGCGCAACATAGTCATGACTTGGATAGACCTAGTTTCGAATCCCTCTTGGGTGCTCCGGTTGTATTATTAATTTTTCCATTAATGGGTTCCATTCTCCTGCTAGGCTATTTCTGATAAGTGTTTCTTCTAATTCACGCTCCTAATTGTGTATGCCCGTATACTTAGATTACGGCTAAATGGAATGGGTACAGAACTACCAACTGCACCTTTTTAAAATAAAATATTATGAGATAAGAAGAGCAAGTTGACGATTAATGCAACTGACAGTTAACCTCGAGCAAGGAAAGGTGAAGAAGTTTCAACATTAAAAATAAAAAGTAAGCCGCTCATAGGACATCCTTGAAGACCTATTTGGACAAGGTGAATAACTTGATGAAAGACAGAGTCCCCAATAATAATTGTAATGAAAATGATAATAATCATAATAATCATAATTATATATATATATATTCCCATACCTCACCCTCTTATTCCTCAACCATCCTCAGGATCAATAATAAAACACATTTTGTGTACAAACATTGGTTGCAGGTGACATATTTTTTCCCCACTTCCTCTTAAAATTTGTTTTCCATCCTTTCACCTTAAACTCACCTCCATCATCCTTTATTACTTACATTGATTGATACAACATTAAGTTTGGTTCTTCTGACGTAATTACTACCGTATTTAAACATTTAATGGGGTTTTGGTAGGAATAGTTTAAAAAAATAAAAAATGTATTTAATATACTATTATTTCTCTAGGAGGAAAACCTCTTTTCACTTTGTAAGGTAATTGTATTATATTTGGAAGAAAGTACAGGAAAGATGGATTGAAACCTATAAAAGGAACGAACACAACATGGCCTTTAAAATGAAAACAAAGTCACACATTACAATTCTGTCGTTGGGCAAAGAGGTAATGGATGGCTGCGTTTGGACAAAAAGGTCATTGCGGCCTCTTGAAGAAAATCGATGATTACCGCACATTCACACGACCTAGGTTTTATTATATCGGAACTCATCAGGAAGGAGTGTGAAACGTGCAATATAAACAACTTCATTAGAGAGGAAACTAAAGAACAGAAACCGAAAAAAAAGGAAAACTGTAAAGAATAATAGGGCAATTAGATAGGAACATGTCCAAGGTATAGTATAAAGGACAAACCAATGTCCTGTATTTAATCTATGTTATTCCTTTTACATGTTCCTTTTCAATACAAACAAGTATATCTCTTAACGGATGATTTAACCATCGAATTTACAATCAAGGAAAGTCCTATAGAGAACCTTCTCAGACAATGCTGTATCTCAAGGCTAAAATAACGAGAAACAACTCCATCCCTTCCACCGTGGTGGACCAAATCGCTACCATCAACAACTAGTTGCATCCGTTCTTTACCCGTGTTGATTCATTTTTAAACCAAAAACTCGTATCACCCCCGCCCCTCCCCCCAATGACATTATTCTTATATCTCGTACATCTAAACGCTTCTCTATTTCAAAATAATCCTAAATAACGCATTAATCCTATGTTTAGTGGTATACAGACACCCCCAACATTTTTGGAAGAGGTTCGCTACAAAGATAAAGGATTTGAGTTTCGTCGTAATCTCTCTGCAAAAAGAAAGACGGTGGACCTTTAGGGCATCCTCATGGAGACGTTTTTAACCTGGAAATGTACCTTTTTTAGCCCTACCAAACTCAGGCTCAAGTTAGTCGATTCCAGAGATGGGTTATTTCTAATGGCTTCCCCTGAAATAACCTAGTATAAAGTCCACATCTTTGAGGTCAGGATTTTGGTGTTTTGTGTCATATTAGTACAGTGTGTCTTTCTTGCCCATGCCAAAGTATTAAACATCAGTCCCACAGATTATCCAATCACACAGGTGGAAGTCAAAATGCTCACTATTCCTTTCAGCGTGCAAGGTAAATCACTGGACAATGTATTTATAGAACAGCTACTCAAACGTTGCATAATGGTATTCGTATCTAATGCAGCGTTCAACGAAGACGTCACCAAGAATCTTTTAAATTTTCAAATCTATGACGTAAATCATTTCTCGTTGTACGTGGTAGGGAAACATATGCCATCCAAACCATTGCAGCCTGATATCACCAACTATCATAATCATCATCGACAAGGACAAAAACGTCGTGACTGGCTTAGGGAGTTAATATAATCAACATCCCACCACATTTCCAGATAATTTAAATCATGGACGTCATTGAGGATTTCAGAACTATATTGGTGATAACAAGTTTTCAGTCAAGGAACTAGGTGATGCGGATAATAACTTCACCATTGGTTGTTAAAACTCCCTTACGACTTTGATGAGCTTGTATCTGCGGTTAAAAAGAAAGTCAGATATATTGTAAACACTCTGCATGGTATTCCCTGGGATGGTGGTGATGTGGACTACGACTTACTTGAATCCCTCATCTCACGTGTAACACTGTGCAGAAACTGTTAACTTTGAGGCGGCAGAAAAAACTTTTCTAGCTAAATACACGCCTGCACTGATCCTCAATCTGCACGACAGAATGTTCTTATTTGAAAACCCATAAATTTTGTCGCACAACATGCACGGCATATCGTTCTATATAAAGTTTCTGTTCGGTCATCATCGTTTAGGGTCTTTGAGAATGTATGATTGAAGATAGACACTCTCAGCATAAAACACGCGCTGAAAAAAAAAACCAGTGCTTCCTACCTGTGCGTTCGGATGTTTTCCTTTCTGATCAACTTCCCACAGTAAAAGCGGACCCTACTGTCCTCGTAATCAACACGGATCAACATACTAAGCCTGGAGAGCATTGTAACGCAATATTTATTGACAAGAATGGTGTGGGAGATTACTTTGACAATTATGGGTTCCTCCCAAGACCCATAATATTCACTTTCATTAAAGCGATCACATATAAGGGGAAACTAACTGATATATGAAGATATTTGTACTCGTAAAGAAAAGTCGATCAAACCATTCATCATAATCAGTATTTCCAGTGTTTCCACTGGACGAAGTTGGCGCCAATTGAGTCATCGTTGGCATGAGTGTCAAGAACAACTTTACGCCCCTTGTCTGACTTAAAAAATGTGGAGGGAATTGTGTGATGTGTAACTGTACAGTGCGGCAAGAACTGGGCAATTGCAAGATAGTCATATCAAAGTTTTTCAACAACACACAAGGTCCTCAGAAAATAAACCTAATTATTCATTAAATATCTCCAAAACACATTTACAGTGACCGTATGGTTGTCATGAGTGAGGAATATAACACCAGACTAAAATGGATTGCCTCAAACAGTCCTGAGCGCGTTTCTGCCAGGTATTGTTGGGGTTGGAGCCCTAAATTTACCACCTCTTTGGTATAGTGAGAAAAGGATAGATGAGATGGAGGTGGAAGTATACCCCCTTACGGCCAGTATGTAAAAAGTGGGTCAAGCGATGGGAGGGGGAATTATATTAATAGTACCACTATGTGGAAAATAGATCAAGTGACAGGAAATAGTTGCTGCAGGGCGTCTGGTGGCCTACTTCTTACAATATTACAATTGAAAAAAAAAGTTTGTAACTAAATTTTCCTACAGTAAAATAAAACTTTAATCCAACACTAGATGGCTTTGTGCATAATATACCCTCACACGCCACCTAAATTTACCCTAAGATATCATCTAGCCGTAGCATCCAATTCTCCTTAATCTGCACTTTACATTTAGGTGTGGTGTCTAGGTTATATTGTGTCTTGTCATGGGTTGGTTGTTATCTGTATATACCTAGATAGAATAAAAGGGGAAGGTTATGCAACACGGCGGTGCATCACAGCCTCACAGGTCAACAATACCTCTAGGGTTTTAGTTTGAGGGGAAGTAAGGAGGTTCTGGACGAGGCGTTTACCGAACTGAATGAATTGAGACACACTTGTTAACAGCTCATTTAAGGGTTTCAAAGTTGAATAGGGGGATTGGTGGTTAAGGGTAAGAAGGAATTAGAGATAGGAAAATAAAAAAGAGAGAAATTTAAGCGAAAATATAAAGGGAATGGAGGAGTAAATAGATAAATGGTACCACACAATCGCATAAACTTTTTCATTTATTGTATTATAGCTTCGGGGAAGTTTTTCAACAAGCTTTTCTTAGGTAAAAAGAAAAACAATCTTGTTAGTCACAATAAATACTCTTCATATGGTGTATATATATATTAAATAAAATGGTTAGTATATTTTTAACATCTCAGATTTTCAAAAACCAATTTTTTTAAACAACCCTTAAATTATTTTTAATTTGTAAAAATGCGTTTAACATGCCTTTAATTTTTTTTAAAAAGTTAATATTTTTTTTATTTATAGAAAAAATCAACTTTCAGATATATATTTTGAAATAATTAATAAAGGCCATTTTCTACAGACAAACAGACATGGGGATAAAACCGATTCGTAAAATCCACTTTTTTGGATACACATAAACGTAAAGATTCATCATAATCTTGATATCAAATTTTTCCACGATTGCAATACTTTCTCTATACATAGTAAAGTAAAATATTGGGGATGGAGAGTTATGATAATGGGGAGAAAAATACAAGAATACGAATGTAAGAGAAGAAGACATAAGTAAGAAGGTATATATATATATATATATATATATATATATATATATNTATATATATATATATATATTCAGAGAGAGAGAAATACTATAAAACTGGCTGAGAAGGTGAGGGTATAGAACAATACCGTTGAAAGATGGAAGGAGGGAAGGAGAATAAAATATAGGCAAATTGAATATTTAGGGGAAAAGAAAGGGGTGATAATTTACTATAAACTTGACATTTTCCATCTCGTTCCTATTGGCAAAATTAAGTAATTACATTTTTATAACCCAAACTGGTGGTAAGACGTGATGGAGAAAAAGTTTACATCTTCAGATCCTCCACCACGCCTTCTTTTGCTGATGATTACATGAAAGTGGATCTTCTAACCTAAATACATGTAATAGAAATGTAAATAAATTGTGGGCTGATTAAAAACAGCCTTGTTTATATATACTTGGTAAGCAAGTTAAATTATATAAACAAGTAAGCCTATTTGAAACCACACATATAGTTAACTCAAAAATATTTTTATGACTGCAACAAATAAATACTATAGTTTGAAATCACCGGAACTCAAATCGACGCTTTTCAAACGCAAAGCTTTATTATTTTGAACATGATAGAGGAAGATATTGTCTAATTGGAGGGGTAATAGAAGATTACAGTAATCAATAGTTATCGTGTTTGCCTGGAGGGAGTATAGAAAGACACTGTGCTAACAAAAAAAATCATTGTGGCAAATCAAAACTGAACCCTGGCCTTTCGATTAAGAGTCATGTCTGAGTGGCAGATTCTACCGATGACTTAAAAATACTGACGCCAAATACAAAAATGTCTTTGAATATTTACTAGCATTTGTTTTATTTAAATATCTAATGCGTATTTTCTAAAGGTTTGTTGGCATTATAACATGATTCATAAAAAATAGTGGCAAGTGAACCATAAATCCATCTCTTTAGTTACTCGGTCACCTATCATAATCTTGTCTAGTCTAAAATCAAGATATATCCAAAACCACATTTTCATGTAATATTAACTCACTAATATTGGCATTCAAATTGCATTTTAATTTATCTAATTCGCCTTAACTTTAAATGTATTTACTTAAATGAAACATGTTTCCGACTGCGGCCATTAATAAAGTACGTCTTGACAAAATAATACCATTCAACCAAATCAATTTGAAAAACCCACATTTTAATATAAACTTGTTAATTTATTTTTTAACGTAGTTATTCTAATTAAATGCAACTCATATTATTAAATATATTTTGCTATTTTATTTTTTTTCATAATTAAAATATTGCGTTGAATATGAACTAAATTGAATATTTCAAAAAAGGCAATTTTTGTTGTGGTTGTGATATTTTTTTTTCGCCATCAAAATTAATAATGTAAGAATATTAAGAAAAAAGCATATTTTGGATTTGTTTGGTTAAATTTTAATGTTTTTTTATTAATAATAGACACATTTTAAATGTTAAAAATATTAAATCCCATGTCAAAAATACGTCTATTGGAATCGATAAATTTGGCCCAATTGAATATGTGGCCTAAAAACATTATTTAATAAGCTGCATATAAACTTGTCTTATCGAAGTATTTAGAGCTAAGTGTTATTTTTTTGGTTAAGTCAGTATATATTTCATGTGTTGATCTAAACCTCCGTTATTAAAGTATCCCTTAAATACCCTGATAGGTGACCTGGCGGTGTAGGGGTAAGGTGTCAGATACATGTGCTATGGGTTCGGGATTCAATCTTCAGTCCTGGCATAGATTTATCTGATTGCCAAACCTTTCCTTCACCTCTGACAAGACGTGTATTAATCACAACTTATGACTGTGTGGAATGCCAGGCCTCCTCCGTGGTTCGGATCCCACGTTAAACTGTAGGTCCTCCATTTCATCTCGCAATCACCCTAACATTATACATGAGCGCAAGTGTGTATAACCTGAACGGGTAGTAAGACCCAGTGATAATAGTAATAATAATAATAATAATAAATACCCTGATTTATGTACCTGATTTAAAGTCAAATTTGGATCGTTTTGGCTTAGTATTAGATCTTAAATTATTTTGTTTAATTTTATCCGACTGGCGGTCTGAGTAATCATTCCCACAATATATAAAATTCCTGGTGACGGGATGATAAAGGTTCAAATCTTGGCTTTATCCCCTGAGGGGTGATTTTTAATATCATTGTAATACTCTCATCTTCTCTCCCCATTAATTTGAGTGCATTTCATTTAAACTTTCTTCCCCATTCCTACCGCTTAACACCTTTTGGCTTAAGTTATCAATAGCTGATTCATTGGTCACGCTGACTAAGGCATAAAGTTCGCATTATAAAGGATTGCCTGTTACCAGGTTGTCGAGGTTCGAATCATGTCTTGGAGTGAAGGGCTCAATATGATTATGGTTTTTCCATTCTCTTTCCATGCTGATGTGTTCGAATTTTCCTTAAACAACCTTTATCATTTATCTCCCATACATTAAGCCATTTACATCGGCGCTTAATATAGTAACTAAACACTAAACAAACATACATTTTCCCCCCACTGCGTCTTAGAATCCGTTCGGGATATTAGCAGAGATTAATTACACTAATTAAAGATGAATAAGTAATGCAGACCTTTTAGAGGAGATGTAACCTCATTTACGAGGACGGAGAGTAGTTAACCATTTAGGGGGAGTAAAAAAAACCCACCTTGGTACACCCGAACAGGATTCAAACCATGATCTTCCTGTCACTCACTCTCCAATCCAACACGACTAATATTAAATTAATTTTAATTTTGTATCTGGATTTTATACTGGATTAGTTATTGTACTTATCCATTAACAATATAAAAAAACATTAACTCTGTACTAATATTCCACCTCCCTAAAATGTTTTAATAATGACCTCAAAAGTTTGTGTACGAAGGAGTGGGGAAGGCAATATACAGAGGCAGCGATAATTACCATTAGTAACAACGTAACGCAGGGTTAGTAGCGTAGGATATGAGGGATTAAAAAAAGCTTATGATTCAGTTTAAATAAATAAATTACATTACATTTTAGTTAAGTTTGGAATACTAAAAAGTTTGTCACGCTAATTGAAGTAGGCCTATATTTAACTGATACGCATAACCAGTTACGAGTTGATAGTCACTAACTAATCTGATACTTTTAAAATACATAATGGGATACACTTTCCCCAATTATTTTTAATTTATACTTAGAGCATAGTATTAGGGTAATGCAAGAAAGTAGGAAAGGATAGACATTAAACGGTACAATGCAGCTATTAGGAGAGGCAGATGATGTATTTAGCTTTATTGAGAAATAGTAGATAAACTGCTGCATGAGATGCAGAAATTTTATCAGAGGCTGTAAAGGACAGTCTTTTTAGCGTTAACTTCTAAACCTAAGTGTATGATCAGACAGAGAACACGGATTGGGGACGAAAATTTAGAGATAACTGCAAACAGCATACAATTCTACAAGGTTAATGATTTTAAATATTAAAGAATAATTATAGTTAGCAATAACGATATTAGATTAGAAACTAGGAAACTATTACAGTCTTAGGTTTGAAACTAATATGTTGTATGATTATTTCTTTAATATATAAAAAAAAACATTTATTTTGGTTAGTCACCAGCTGTAAAAAGATTTGAGCGAGAATATAATACTTTTTCATGTTGTCACAACATCGAAACAAAAAAAAACATAATAATTTATTAATATTGCTTGTTCTTTCAATTATTTATGAAAAGCAAACCATAGGAGGCCTACAGTTATCTTTATGGAGGTATTATTAAAAATATTTGACAACAATTTTAATGATTAATAAAGTGTTACTAAGAAAATAATTATTTCCACAAACATTATTGACTATCAACCAAAGTTGGCAACAAAAATCTTCTTATAAATGTAACTTACCTACATTCCTACCGTGGATGGACTTTAATATTTATGTGGAGCATATACCTCTATTTATTTACAATCACATTATATTCTGTGTGCAAAACTATATACATAAAATAATGTTTTTTCTCTCTAAAATAACTAGACCTTAATTATTATAAATATCGAATTATTTAGCTGCAAAAAAATATTCTACACTTTAAATGGCACGTGCACATTATTACAGTAAGTAAAACAATAAAAATAATTAGTTTTTTCCATTGTATAGTATTTGTATATTTACAAAACTTGCATTGTGAAAAGTTTGTATCATTACAAGTTTGCTTTTCATTCCTATACTGTTCTGTATAACCTGAATATCCAATGGGTATTCCTAACTTTACTCATGAATAGAACTTTCCGGTCATTGTGGGTTTTAAGTGCTTAGGCTGGTAAGTTTGAGATGGCGATTTTGGTTTGCATGAGGTCTCTAAACTTTTCAAATAGCGTCGGTTATTGTAAATAGGGTAAGACCAAATTACTTCAGATTAGTTAAGTGGACATTGTATAAGTAATCTGCTATTTGACTAAAAAAAAAAATATTGCTAAACAAATGTACTCTCTATAAAATTACATAGTTTTTTTTACTAAAACTATTGCACATATAAGTTTACAAATTAGTAAACTATGTATAACATTTCCTTAGTTAAATATCTGCAGTGATTAAGTTTAATCCTGCGATTCCAAAAACACGTTTTAGAATTTATTTCAAGTTACATTCTGTACGCAGTACTAAATTGTTCAATCAAGAACACATTCATGTATTTTAAACATTGTGAAAATTTCCTAAAATCACATAAATATATAGTAAAATTACAATAGATAGAAACATTTATAATATACAAACAATTTCTTATTTTACTGTCAACATTAACAACACTTTACTTTAGAAATATAATAAATATTAATAAAATAAAGTTTGTCTTTCATGAGGACTGCACGATCTGCAGAGGTTTGAAAATTTAAAATTTGTTAGCCCCTGTGCACGAACATGTGCGGGCCCGGAAACCAAAATTTTAACATTTTAACTATATTTTTAAAATAAATCAAAAACTGGGTCGTACGCAAAGGAATTTGTTGTAATTTTGTTGCGGCATAGCTGTATAAAGAAAGCGTCAAACTGCTGGTTATTAATATAATCTAAAATATATTTTTAGCTACCTAACTCCTTTTCTTGGGTATTGGTCAGTGTAGTCTAGGGGAAAAGCAGTTCGATAACGACACAATGGTACAAATTATGATATATATTGTTTATTGAAATGTGTGAAAAGTCTAAACTAATTCATAAATTGTTTCCTACTCTTCATCCACGCAGAAATGGGTATAATACATTTATCTCGGTTCTATTTTTCTATTATAGAGTAGGAATTAATCTTGATTAGAAAAATAAAATAAATGTTAGCAAACGTATAAATACCATTATTAACAAATAATAGTCATTATAAAAAATAGATTATGATTATAACTTTGATTAACCTATTCACCAACTAAAATGACCAAAAAACAAATGAATTTAAAAAAAATCAATTTATATGAAATAATATCACAACTTATTACATAAATTATACTACAACAAGTTCTTCTTTTAACATAAAATATATAAATGTGATTGATGGTAATATTATTTGAACCAATCATTACTAAACTTAGAAGAATTAAAAATAATATAGATAATAAAATAAATAAATATTAACATCGTAATACATTTAAAGATTAAAAGATCTACCACAAAAACACGGTTAGAGGAATTAAAAATAATGTAAATAATAAAATTAATAAATTTTAACATCGTAATACATTAAAATATTAAAAGATCTACCACAAAAACACGGTTAAGATACATGTAGGTTAAAAAAATGAACAAACGTAAATAAATTAACAAATACCTTATTACTCTCAATGTGCCCAACCAAAAATAAGTATCTTGTACTCTTAGGTCCAAGCCCAGTACGATAGTAAAATTATAAATCTTCAGATAAAAACTAAATAAAAACCTGTGTCATTTCTACACTTTTGCCATCCTTAAATCTAGATAATCAAGTCTTCTATATATTTCTTGAATCCCAAAACTTGCAAATGTGGAACTCGTTTCAAGGCACCTTCCTGCCTTCCTTTTTCCAACTCGCATCCTGTCTCCCCCCCCCTCCCCCTCACTAACCCAAACACACCTTATTACATTCCCACTACGCGTACAAAGAATTTGTCTTCAAGATGGAACAGAAAGAAATGAATGTAGGACCTGAAGATAAAAATCCAAGAGACACATTTTTTTTTCCCCCTTCACGATTCTTTTCTATCTTTATTTCTTTCCTTTCCTTCTCACGCGTGATATACGAGCTATTTTCCCCCCTCCACGCATTCTTTGTTTTCATAATCTGATAGGTATAATATTCTTTTAATACTAGCTTTGTTTACATGATCACCTTGAAAGTTGACACTATGAATTATTGAGTTACATAAAGTGTAAGAGCTGAAATATGAGTCTGTTCGATTGACAAACTTGTTTAATTTATTTGATATAATTTAAGACGGGGGTATAGTGAACCCAAGTTAAGGAGGATATCTTATATCATTTTTTTTTTGTCAAAATAAATCAAATCTGGCTTCTTTAGAAATATAGAATTTAATTTTCTTCACATGGTGACCTCAACAATTCCAATGTGTCCTGGAATTAAAGACAACTTTTTCTCGTCATTTAAAAAAAAGTTTCTCATCTAATGTATTTATGCTCATGACAATTTAAATAACTGTTGGTATCACCATGTGTAGAAAATTAATCTCTCTGTTTCTACTGTAGCAATGTTTATTTTTATTTTGGCCGGAACAAGTTTTTCTGAAAAAAAAAAAAA
>CABFOW010005706.1:0-39501 GCA_902141385.1 Timema californicum
ACAAGATGTCTTGTCAGAGGTGAAGGAAGGGTTTGGTTATCAGATAAATTTGTGCCGGGACCGAGGATTGAACCCCGGCCGCCAGCATAGAAGTCTGACACCTTAACTTACCCCTAGACCGCCAGGTCACTGGTTGAATCTTATTTATCTACTTATGAATCCTTGCTTTGCTTTCAACCCTTCAAAGTGACATTATCGTCAATGGCGTGGATTCGAACGGTGAGTCATTATGGTTTCCGACGAGAATAGGTCAAACTGGGCGGAATTATTAACACTTTTTCTGGTTCAAATTTTGGAAAATTAGGCCCTATATATTTTATTACTATCTATACATCCAACAATAACAGGTTTCCAATCTTGAATTAATATTATGTATATATATTTTTAAATTCAATCAAAACTTGATTAAATTTCAGAAGAGAGTAGGCTAAATATTTAAATGAACGGAATTGCCACATGATACCAAAAGTATTTTAAAACACAATATTTAGCATTATTATTAATAATATTATTGCACCCATCCCAAACTTGTAGGCCTAGATGATTTTTTTTTCCAAACACAATTTCAATAATTTATTCAACTATCACACTGTTTAATACAACAAAATAATACTGCAAATCATCTTCTGACAATTCCGACTAACTATTGTGATTGTGTCATTCAATGTAGACAGTCAATATTATGATTCCGACTACCGACAAGCGGGCATGACACTATGTAGACGAGCCATTAAGAAAACCTGGAATTCTACAATTGATGTTTGACTGTAAATGTCCAGTAACATGTTCGGTCATTATATTTGAAAACTATCTTGAACCTCAAAAACACCTAGCTTTCTACAAAATCATTTAATTTAGTCCAATAGCTCTTGATATGATTAGTCCAAGTATTATTATTATCACCGCGTCTTACTATCTGTTCAGGTTATACAGACTTACGCTAATGTGTAATGGTGGCTGGTGATTATGAGATGAAATGGAGGACACACAGTTTAATGTGGAATCCGAACCACGGTGGAGACCTGGCATTCCCCACATTCCCAGGTTGTATTAATACAAGTATTTGAGTCAACATTTTTTTCCCATGATTTACAGTTTAATGGATTAAGGTGACACAGCCTTCTAAATCCTCAACAAAAAATTATGCTTCCCAGCATTCGGTCCAAATTTGTTAACAATACCTTGTATAACATCTTTTAAGATTATATTATGCAGTGTTTTAGAAAATTTGTTTGGCTGGTACATAAAAAAATGACACCTTGATGCTTAGACATATATCAAAAATACCCAAAACCCATAATAAAACCGCCCGGTGGTTTTTCCTTTTTGAGAGAATGATACATCAATTTGAACTACAACCCCAGGTTTGCCTTGAAATTTAAATATTACTCACACGGTTACAACTTATACAAACAGTTGTCGTTGAAAAATAGGTAGAGTTACACAATCAAAGCTCTATGAGAATTGAATAAGCTTGATACTTGACAATACAAAAATCATAATGATAGGCCTATAAATACAATACATATTAATTGATTAATGTACATTTAAAAAGAGTTTATCATTCAAGACTCAATTTGAGAATTAATAGCACACTTAAAACAATAACCCAAACTAGTTTACACGTAAATATATTGTTTTTAAAAAAGCGCAAGAGACGTCTGAAATGACCACATTTATTTACTCCCTAACAAACCCAACTCTTGCAAATGTAAAATGTTAGAAGTTCTTTTCAACTTAAAAATCTGTATACGTACGTCCTCCAAAGATGCAGCTTCTTTTTAATTATCACACTCATTCATAGTGACTGAATCCTCATAGCAACTTATCCATTTAAATAAAATTCATTGTGATTTGACTAGTTACATAGCATAATCACATTGTTATACAGTAACTTAAGAACTAAATTAATTTGGTGCTCGAATCCCAGCTGGATGTTCTGCAGGTGGTATTCCTAAATGGTTTTTCACACTCTCTTTACTCAAATTGAGGTAAACCTACATTTCCATTAAATTCTAGTTTCCTCATTCTTACCCCAATAGTGCAGTATAATATGGCTAACTCGGACAGTTACTAAGATGATGTGCAAGAAATGAACTTGTTTGGTTACCTCTAAATAAACTCAGGATGTTAAGTTTGTCAATCCAGTGAACAAATCAAGTACAGTACGGTAGCCTAACTGCTTCATTATATATATACTTCTTACTGGCACAGTGCAGTTGTCGCTATGGTACACCTATTTAAAATTTGCAAGCTATTGAATTGTTAGGGACAAAGCCCAGTTTTGAATACTGGCAGTACTGGTAGCAAGGCGTAACCATTTTAAAAGTGTTACTAGATAGCTAGGCCTACACTCTAGAGCACACACTCCCCACAATTGTGTTAGAAAAAAAATTAAATAGGCTATTTTCAATCACTGTAGCCTACACTAGTGTTGGCCTTATAAATCTAAAAATAAACTAGGGTTCACAAAAAAAAACCCACACCAAATAGTGATGGCAAACTGCTTTGTTCTTGCCTGTCCCAATGGGCTTTCCAAAATATTAGGTATGTGCTGGCCATAGTTCTCAACACGGCTGACAAAAATAGCACTGGCGGCATGGATCACATGTGGTGGCTGCATACACTACACCACCATCTTTATGGCCTCTCATCCACAAGACAATTTACAAGCCCTAAAGCGCCAGACAACAGGGTATAGACAGGGTTGTGGAGTCGATACCCCAAACCTTCGACTCCTCTATTTTTCTATTGTCCAACTCCTTCAAAAATGTCTAAAGTATCTTAATTAGTAATTACAAATTTTACTGCAGTAAAATCCTTCACCAAAGATATATTCATGGGAAGCTTCTTTGGCATTATGAATTTATATTTGAATAAATTTGTCAGTCCAAACTACAAATATTGGTCCTAAAGAATACAAAAAAAATAATTATAAAATTAAAATGATATAACTACCATGTATTGTTATAATAGTATACATTTTTTTTTAAACCAGAGCTGGTACATTTTTTCGACTCCGACTAAATCTAAAATGGCTTCCGACTCCACCGCCTTGTATAGGAAAGCAACTGGTCAGTCAATGTGGTATTTTGTTTAAAAACACTGCACTGGACAACAACCTCTCAGGAATTAAAACTGTGCTGCGAACATCTAGTTGTCATTCTTCCATGGACACTTTCCAGTCTTCTCTCCTGCCTCCTATCTGCCCATCACGGCACCATTATCTCGTCAACCTTCCTCTCTTACCTCCTTTCTGCTCCCCGTGGTAACTCGCCGGAACTCTCTTACATTTATCCTACCCACTCATTTCTTTATCATCTCACCACACCATGGCCTGCCCAAACGGAATACACTTGTCAGAAGGGACAAGGTTGCTAGAAGATTTGAATGTTCAAACCCATAAGGTCATTTGAAAGTCAGCTAAACTGTTGTAGCCTTTGGACAAGAGAGTACATGATAACTTAAACAACCAACAGCCATCAAGTTCATTGTCATATATCTGAGCATGTGTGTGGCCTTTAGAAGAAACATAGCTTGATTGGTCAAATTAAAGATAATTATGCATTGTGTTATTAAAGAGGGACACAAGTAAAAATGTTATTTGAAGTTCTAAGGCTCTTCTAATTCTATTATAACTAGCATAGTGTTAGGATGCATGGCTCATTATTTCAGTAATACCATTCTAAGTGATTATTAAGTCTCATATAAAATATCTACGATAAGTTTTTAGTCAGCTTTTGTCAAATTATAGTGACCTGTAATGGAAATGGTGAGCTATTGTAAGAACACAGTAGGAAGGCCAGTATCAGACAGTTATTCAAAAGCTATTAAAATTACTTTCTTATATTCATATGTCAAGTCAGATTATCTGTAATGGTTAATTATTATTTAGATAGTATCAATACGCATAGAGTAAAAAGCCTTATAATGATAATGTGATCAGTGTTGACAAAAAAAAAGGTTAAATTTTCTAATCTCTTTGGACTGTAATATGAGTGAAACCAATAAGGAAATATTACTTTACCCTTTCAAGCGTCGCTTTTATAAGTTCCTCAAACTCTTTCTCAGGCTGACTTAATTCCTGTAGTGCAATAGTTCAAGTCTGTAAATGCATTACAAATTACTGACAACTGATGACGCTCCACACGCTGCAATGCAATTCACAAGCGGACGACTAAATACATCATAAATGCTAGAGAGGCTAAGGAATATGTAACTCTAAGGAATTTGGTTTGTATTTCACAAAACTTTTGTGTCTACTGGTTATTGTAAAATATAAACATGCAGCACATAAATTATATTTCCAAACAGTTAAGAAAGGGTTATGGGCACTGGCTTGGACATGCCTGCTAAATGTCTCCACAGGTTCTTGCACAGGCAGCGAGTGCCAAAAAGATTTTCTGATACAAGACAATAGTAGTAAAGGTGCAGGGTCGATGTTTTCTTTGAATTTATTGAAAGAGAGTTTAAGTTGCATTTTTCATGTAGCCTATAGTTTTTGATCAAATAGTATATTATTACACTAAGAGTCCAAACACTAAAAGTGAGCTTATATCCTGTATACAATTATTTACAGTTTCATAATAATATAATAATCAAATTGTAATAGAATTCATTTTATGGCTTGTTTCATAATTAGGTAGTTATTTTTAGTTTCTCAGTTATCATTGCAATGCATTGTATCTTCAAGTGTGCTTGGTATTGTAGCCAGAAACCCGACTTCGATGCATGGAAATCTGACTATTTATTTATTTATTCAAACAAATTTTGTATAATTACTGTGTAACAGTCATTTATACTAAAGACACTCTTCTTAGTAGTGTATGCCTCTATTTTAACATACTAATTTGTGCTTAGTTTATATGTTAATACAATTTTGAAGAACATAATTGTTTGTTATTAAATAGATTTTAAACAATTTCAGGAAAAGAAGCCAGGAAAAAGGAGTTAAAGAAGAATAAAAAGCAAAGACAAATGGTTCGAGCAGCAGTTTTGAAAGGGAAAGATCCTATTCAACTCATTTCAGAGATGGAGAAGATTGATCAAATGGGTGGGTGTAAGATTAAGTTAAATGTTTAAATTTAATTTCATCTTAAACTTTTTCTTTTCTAAAAATGTTTACAACATCTATATTAATAGAATGACAAGTTTGTGTATCTGTAGGCCTATGTCTTGTCTGTCTGAGCATTGCGTGATACCTACAGTACACAGAGGTCTGAAATTTAAAAATTAGTAACCCCTGTGCACAAATATGTATATCATGAAGCCAGAATTTTAAAATTTTCATTAGAGTTTCTTAAATTAACTAAAAACTGGGTCAGAAGAAAAAAAATGAAGTTTTTGTCCTGTCTGTTTGAAACAAAGAAAAGCAATCTTATTGCATAGTCACTCAGGGCAACGCTGGGTTCTTTTGCTAGTATTTAATAAAATGAATATGTAAGTTATCATATCTCAATCCAATCAAGCACAATCAAAGTGTTTATCTTATAAATGTGAGAGGGCTAATATACCTTAAGTCTTGGGAGCAACATTTTCATGTCGTGCTAATATGTAACTTGTTATATCACTGTTCTGGAAATAATGGGGCCTGGTGATTTAAATATTCAACATCACAATATATTGTCTGGGTTCAATCGGCATTCGGAATATATAGTGATTTTATTTTTTGAGTTTTCATGGTTATTCAGTGACGGTGGGAGGAGACTAACAGCTATGCGCTCTGATCAATAAAAAACTGGTGTATAGAATCTGCTGCAGAAAATAAATATATTTGAGTGAAGAAATATTTACTAAGTAGATATTCTTGTAATAGCGATAACAAAAAAAAATTAGCTTAATGATGGTCTTGTATATTATTTGTTGAGCCCTAATATCATTTTGATATAAATAGTTATTATCTATAACATAATTAATAATTCTACTTTAGTGACCCAATTTATTTATTTTTGTTAAGTATATAAAATGGATTTTATATAATTCTTAACAATTATTTTCCATCAATAGCTCATGAGCATAATATAAGTTAAAATTGCTCTTTGATTTTTTTAGTCAACTCGGTGACTAAGAAAACTGAGTTAAAAGACTTGTACACACAATAGCGAAGTACTTAGAGACTTTTTGACACCAACAAGTCTGTTAATGGTTGGGGAACTAGTGTTGATTATGGTTGAGGGGATGTTGCTAAGGGCTTGGAAAGGGGGCAGGGTGAGGATGAGGGTAGGGAGAGGGTGAGAGGTGGTGGCTACGTTTACTGGGTGTGTTGGAGTTTCTGAGGTGGGGTCTCTTTGTTGGATATGAATCTTGTCTAAGGATGTCTGCAAAGTCCCAGTTCAATTGATCCCAGGGGATAAAACTATAAAAGCATTGTTAAAGGTCTGAGGGTTGGCTAGAAGGAGGAGATGAGGATCAAGTGTATTGGGTGCGGGGGCGACGGCGACGAGAAATTATTGGTGGAGGGAGGAAGAAATAATTCTGGGTGGACGAGTAACTGGGGTCGGAAGGCTTCTCCATCTTCTTTCCTCTTCTTCTTTCTCTTCCCTTAGATTGGGTCATTAGCTTTGGTCGGAGGAAATAAAGGCAGCTGGCCTTGGGCGCTACCTTTATGGGAAAGATTACAGGCATTTGGCGAAGGGTGCTACATTTATGGAAGGATCAAAGGCAATCAACCAAGGGCTCTACCTTTGAATGCATGAATTATTGAAGAAATGAATGTAAATCAGACTTAGGCAAGATAGCGTTAATATCTGATCAGTTGGTCTTCTCTTACAATCATAAAATAATTGTTATACATAAAATAAAACTTTATCTGTCTGGGAGAGGCCTCGGAAGGATTGACCAGAAAAACACTTTGAAATACATCTAAATTCTTACACTCTACTTACAGACTAACAAATAATGATATTACAAGGAATTATATGTACAGTTCTATAATATAATGATATAATTAAAGTAATATCTACACAATCACCGCACATATATTAAAATCTGACCCAACCACTATGGGTGCTGTCTGTAGTTTAGGTCTAAGCAGAACACGGTGGCTCACTCAGTAGTTGATCGGTCACCAGCTTATGACACGTAACAAGTCTAAGGCTACACCATTACTTGTGACCTGGCCACAATGAAAAAAATGCTGTGAACAGGGTGCTAGTATGTAAAGCCTTGTTTTATATTCGGGTGCCCATACTAGGCAACAACTGCCTAAGGACAACAACTTTGTCGAAAACATGAGCGACATTGGGTCTTTAATATAAGTAACATTGCTAGACGTTCTTGCAACCTGGTCACAGCATCTTTGTCGAGGTTACCAGGTCTCAAGTATGGCTGTGCCCTAATTGTTTTAGGGACACTTCATCTTATGAGTATCTTTTTCTGAAGAGGTGTGATAGATAAAACATGAAGTGGCTAGTACAACACATTTGAAAGAAAACAGAAACTGTCTATTGAACTTTTATTTTCTCTGCACCTATTCAGTCTCAAACGTCAATAGATGAGTTCAGTTTAACATTTAATTTGCTTAAAATTTATTTTTGTGGGGTAACACACAAACATTTTAATATGAAACAGAACTTTTATTTAACTATTTTATTGGCATAATATAATCCTTTAAGTAAGCACACTCACAATGGGGCAAATAAGGTTATTGGCTCTACCCCCTAAGATTGAAAATAGTTTTAGTAAAATATCAAAGCATATTAAGTCAAATGATAATATAGAGCCACGAAAATGTGTCAAATATATAAGCTAAATTTTGAGACCAAGATCACCTTATATTTAAAAGGCTGTACTGTTATGCACATTTAAAGTACTTCTAAAATTCCCAATCAGAAAAGGGTACCTGACATAGAAGCTTCAATACATTGTATGCCTTATCCACTCTTACCCCCGAAAGAAAATTTCTGGGTTCACCATTGGTCCTTGAATATTAAAAAAAACTTGTCTGTGACTGGGCACAAATTTCTGCTTGCGAACCGCATAGGCTTAGTTGTTTAAAAGGAACAGAAGATTGATGCAGTATTCTTTGCCCTCAATCCAAAATATAGGAATATTTAATTTATCTGTGTACAAGGCCTCAAACCCGCCTCAGTGACATAGTTAGCTAACGCGCTAGTTTTGTGATTAGCAAGACTGCTGAGGGTGGAGAGATCGAGGTTTGAATCTCGGTTGGGTGAACTGGGGGTTGTTTTCCCTAAATGGTTTTCCACTCTCCCTCCACACAAATGATGGTTCACTTCCTCTAAATTCAACCTTCCCAATTCCTAACCCACTAGCATAATTAGTACTTAAGTGTATAGCTCGAACAGGTAGTAAGACGTGGTGCTAAGTAAATAAAAATAATACAGGGCCTCATGTCAGCATAAGTTTATTTAGTAGTTTGGTATTTGAGAGATAAGGTATTAACATATGCTTCTGGCAGTAGTGTACCCATAGGGGGGCTTGGGCTGCTCCCACCCATAGTTTGGGGACGCCCTGAGATCTATGCAGATCCGAAGATAAAATAAAATGGGGGAGGTACCATATATATAACTAGTTAAACATTAGGGCAAAAAAAAAAATCAGTTTCTATATCAATCACCAAATGTATTTATTTCATAGGAGTGGACTATCCTTTATGGAATGGAAGTAAGATATCTTCACACTGAAAATATTATTCTTTGGTTAGTAGGATTAACCCCTTACTTATCTTTCATTTCTTCCTAAGATTATTGTTAAAACACTCAACAATTTTTTTCTTTTCTATGCACATTACCTATTATAAATAATCAGTGATTTTTGTGACAATAAGCCTATGTAGCTATTGGTTAAGCCAACTTTAATTTAAGCCTATTTATTTATTATTTTGTTAGATCATTACATTCATAGTAGTAAATATATAAATGATCAATTTAACAAATACCAATAAAAAAACTTTCCAAAAAAGCTTCTAGGTGTATATAATGGTAACAAAAATTTGCCTCCGGCTGTTGGGGTAACCTCCCCCCAAACCCTCCTTGATTTCACTCTACTTTGCAATCCTGCATACACTACTGGATTCTGGGAAAGTGCTTATTCATAAGAAATAGAGTAAATTGCTATAGAATGTGAATGTAATGAAATAGGCTTACCTCTACTCAATCTGCAGCCTAGCGAATAAAGATCGAACCAAAGTGGTGTTATTGTGATAACAAAGCTACAACCTGATAACTCTTACTGCTCAATAATGTGTTTTTGACCACCTCCATTTTTTATGGGTCATTCCAAACTATTACAACAAATTTAAATAGAACTGGTTTCTGCAACTTTTTTATTTTGCTATTTTTGGCACAGTTATTTATACATGCTTAGAGCAAAACAAGTTTTTGTTTAAAAAAAATCCTCATTATTTGGGCTGGAGGTCTCTAGATGGTTTTATACATGCTTAGAGCAAAACAAGTTTTTGTTTAGAAAAAATCCTCATTATTTGGGCTGGAGGTCTCTAGATGGTAATCGGAACACCTTAATTCTTGCCACTGAAAACATTGGCGAAAGTGCTAAAACCTTTTTTCCTAATTGATATAATTTAAAAATTCAAAAACCACGTTACTAAGAAATAAATTATGATTATTTTTATATAATTTTATGGCTTATTTTTTAAATTGTAATCTAAACCAAGAAACTTGAGAAGGTCCATCAAACATCATATCTCAACTATTGTAGGTCAGGAACAAACACACACACATATATATATATGTGTGTGTGTGTATTCATATATCTCGCGGTAGACAATATACATAGAAATACATCATGGTAGATGATAAAGCATAATAATCAATATATCAGGATACGCAACGATGTATCATCCACCAAAATATATCGGCCAACACAATGTGCCACAGTATAATATCGTATACCATTATAAATCATATATCACAATGTATCATCATTCACAATATACCTTGTTATAAGATATACCATGGTAAACAATATACCATTTTAGGCAAACCCTGGTAGACAATATATCACCACATCGAAAATAGTAATACTAGTATATTTATGTAAATATTAAACTAGTTTTTCATGATACATCGCCCAGCCATAGTCAGGAAATATACAAGCAGTTTTCTTTCAACTTAATGTAATATTGTTTCAGAGTATAATGTTCTACAACCTCCACCTCTAAATGAAAAAGTTTTAAAAGACAAACGAAAAAAACTGAAAGAAACCTTGGAGAGAGTCATGTCTATGTATGTAAGTACGATTATATGTTTTTAAGTAAAACCTTGATTGTTCCCTCAACATTCTAAACACATTAATGGTTCCTAAACAATGTACACACTACAACATTGCTCAACATGGGAAAAAAATTGCTCACTATTTTTCCTGCCTATTTGATATTGAATCTAAAGTGTCAAATGTTGGGGAAGAGTTTGTAACTTCGATGTTTGTTGCATCTCAACAAATCAAAGCATGTTCACATCAAGTAAATATTCTACAATGTTTCCCATGGACACTGGGTAACATTGTCGTAATTCGTGACAGTAGGCCATATTTAAAAAAAAAAACTTGAGTTCTGATGCATGGACATATTTGCTCGATCTAACATTTTTTTACTGTGAACATAACATGTCATTATTGTAACAATGTTGACCTATATTATAGCTGCATTGTGTACAAGGCTTGATTCAATTTTAGGAATAAGTAAAAATGATTTTACAATTTTTTCAAATATTCAAGACTTGTTATACACATGTAAGTGCTCAATTAAACACTATTACTAAGTGCATTGAAATATTTGAACAACAATACATTTTCTTTTAGATCAAGAAACAAATACAAATATTTTTACTTGTCTCATCTAGATGTTAGTAAATATTGGAAATCATTTTTTAATAATAACTAATTTATTATTGAGACATAAGCAAAGAACAATTCTTGAGAAAAATCTCTAAGAAAATTTCCTTGAGAAAATTCTCAGATTAATTCTTAAACAAAGAAACATTCTTTCTTACATTAAATGAATTTAGACGATGATGAGCTAAATTTTAATAGGCATTTAATAATAGACTATAGTAATATAAAATGGTTATAACTGTTATTTTGGCTTATCTGTTAAGTAAATTTATGATGAGAGATTTGTTAAGTTGGGCAATTGTCAAGACCTCTTTATTATGTTTGTCTTGTGACCTAGTTAGAATTAATTTTACCAAGCAAGGAAATACTTGTGAATTATTAACATTTCCCACATGGAGGCCTTAACTTAACATTTGGTGACGCAGAACCAATATTGTGTGACCAATACTTCAAGTATCTTTTGTTGGATGTGTACTATACAAGCCAAGTGGTGTTGCCATGTCCATTGAGGTTCAAATTGATGAATCATGATATGCGTGTTACAAAGATAAATTAGATCATACCTGCTTTGGTGACCGCATGGTCTAAGGTGTCACTCTCGTGTTAAACTAGACTGCGGAGATTGAGATTCACATCCTGGTTGAGTGTACTGAGGTTTTTTCAATGGTTTTCCACGGGTAAACTTCCCCTAAATTCAACCTTACTCATTCCTAACTCATTAGCGTAACTAGTACTTATGTGTATAACCTGAACAGGTAATAAGACGCTGTGCTAAAAAATAAATAATTCATAACTACTTGGAATGGTTAATGGCTTTTTTTTATGTGAATAAAACTGAGGAGAATGAAAAATTCTCTATGTTTATAGTTTTAATAAGGGCAGAACTGTATGCTTTCTAAAAACAACTTGTTGCCTGTAGATCCTCTACACAAGTCACATGAAGAGTTGGTTGATGTGTTGATCAAATATCTTTCACCTACAAAGCTCATTCCACTTGAACACCTAAAGTTTTATAACAGGCATAAACATATTGGTGAATCTGTTTGTTATGTCATTCATATGGAATCAAGTTGTGATTTCATAACATTTTTAGACCAAGCAGTTAGATGACTAAATTTTGATAGTGACAGTGTAGAAACTAATTGTTATTGAAACAGTTAAACAATGTGAAACTTATGAGGGTTGTGATGCATGCCATATATCATTGAATTCGAAGGAGATACAATGTTAAATAGTATGTGTCGCTTCTGTTTCTCTATTATTTTGGAAAATATACACAACATATTTTTGTTACTTTAATTTACTATTTAAAACATTCACATATTTAATTTACACTTATGATTGATTAGGCTAAAATCAGCAAATAAGAATTTTATAATACTTCGAACTCAGCTATATGTTTCTCATTCTGAAAATTGAAAAATGACACCTGGACACGGGAATCGGACCCGGAACCTTCGGCTTAGTACGCCAATGCTCTTACCACTGAGCTATCCAGGATTGGTCCCATGCCCATGGTCATTCCTCACTCATATTTTTAAGGCAGAGTCTTTGATGGACGTGCGGAAGTCATCAGCTTATAAACATGTGATTATATAAGATCACAGCCATCAGACAACACAGCCATCCACGACTCGGTAGCTGGACGAATCCTGGATAGCTCAGTAGTAAGAGCATTGGCGTACTAAGCCGAAGGTCCCGGGTTCGATTCCCGTGTCCAGGTGTCATTTTTCAATTTTCAGAATATGATATCTAAGTGGTGCTATCCTCACTAAAATGCATAGATGATAGCTTCGGCTATCTGATTCATTAATATATGTTTCTCTGTTTTTCAATAGTTGTGAATATATAGCCGTTTAATTGTCACAGACAATTTTGTGTCAATGACCTTGTTAGGATGAGATTGGTTGTGTAAGCTAATCCAAATGGATGAGACTGGTTGTGTAAGCTAATCCAAATGGATGAGACGATATTGGGAATTGTTAAGGAAGGGATGGCAATCATTTACAATAATAGTGGAGGAAATTAGGCAGTGTTTTCCTGATAATAAACATTTTTCTGTAGATATTCCCATGAAGGATATTGTCATTCCTGTCTTTAGAAAAATAAGAAGGGTGTAGTTTGGAAAATAATTGTTTTATAAACAGGTTCAGTCCTCTGATTATGCTAGTCCCATAGTAGTGGTTACATGAAATTATGGGTCCTTACATTTCTCTGTGAACTTGAGAACTTCCATGAATCCATCTGTTAAGGTGGGATGGAAGGGGATACGAGAAAAGGCCAGTGTCTTTGCAGTTTTTATGGCAAAATAATTTTTTGGCCAAAATAAATAATGATTGCTCTAGTACAAACATAGGGATTTTTCACCACATACTGATATTAACAGTTTCTGATTATCTGTCATGAGCATAGCGGCATTATCTAATAAACTTTGTATAAGAAGATAAAAAGTTGTCATTAAATTTCAGAACACCCTTGACACATATTCAAGAAATTTTGAGGTCACCATGTGAAGAAAATTAAATTCCATGATTTATCATGGAGTCATGCATTGAAAGCCCCACATTGTCTAAGCCTCGTTGAAGAATGATGTTTTTAGGAATGTTTTGAGTTGTAGTAGTTTTTTTTTGGCATCCGATGTGATTATGACAAGGGTCAGGTTTTAATGCTATTTATATATGAATGCAGCTTTGTGGACTAGATTTGTTTTTATTGATTATATAAATATCTGACCCAGAATTATTATGTTTGAACAATATATGCGGTAGCTTAAACTTGATAGCTTAGCCTGTAATGGGCTGTTTTATTGTAAGATTTAAGATCGAAGGAAAGTTGTAGATCAAAATGTCACGGACCATTCCACATTAAGGTTGGAAGTTGAATATAAAAAACGAGAGATTAATCTTTCATGGACATTTCTACAGTAAGATTGTAAGTTGAGTTTGAAAATTGGAGAATAGCTTAGTGCAGATCGTTCCTACATCAAGGTTGTAAACTGAATTAAGAAAGGAGCCTTCTTTTTGGGTATATGTAAAAAAAAATCATTCTAGTGGCTTCTTTTGTTTCCTTCTATTTTGCCATGTTTGCATCTTACTTTGGTCATGTTCCGGAAGGAGGGAGAGAGAAAGAAACTGTTCCCAAAATTATATTTCACAAGTATTTGCAATAGGGGTGGGGGATTATGAGCAAAAGAGCTTTGTTGTAAACAACATAATAAATAAATAAATAAATGATCACCCAGGTGTGTGAGAAGATTTCCTAACACATGTGGATGCATTGAGTTTTATATTCTGAAATTATTCACTAATTTGAAATATATTAAGGGTGGGAACTTTTGACTAGAATTATTATGAAATGAAAAATCTATTTCATTACACACTGGAGCAATATTTTATTCATTTTAGCCAAAAAAAAGTTTTGCCATAAAAACTGAAAAAACACTAGCATTTTCTCACGTCCCCTTCCATCGCACCTTAAGGTGCACCATTACACTTCAGGCCTATCCTCAATTGAAGAAGTGATTGATTCTTTAACAAATTGTAAAGTATTTTATATAGTTGATTTAAGTAACACTAGTTTACATAAATGGGGCCAGTAAACCTTTACTTACAGTTAAAACTCATATGGGCCCCTCTCTCAGTTTTGTAGGCTATGTTTTGGCTTAAACTCTGCACCTAGTATTTTTCAATCTGTAACTGACAGAGTGCTTCAGGAAATCTAGAAAGTTGCAGCTTACCTAGATGACACTATTTTAGAATGTAGAAGAGATTTATAAAGTAGGGATGTACTAATTGAAGTCTTAGGATGTTTACATACGCACAATATTTAAATTATTTTAGATAAAAGTATCTAATTTTTAGTTTGTGTTTAGAATATTTGGGTTATTAATTTGTTTCCTGTTGACAGTAAAGTCGAAGCATTATTATTGGTCCAGTCCCAACTGATGTAACTCAATTAAAGGTATATTTGAGGTTAAATAGCTACTATTGTAAGTTTATAAGGATGTCACCTGTCTGGTTACAACCCTTGTATGGACTGACAAAGCCATTCATGGACAAATGTTAAACCTGGAAAAGTCAGGTAATTCAGTGTAAAAAGATAAAATCAGGGAAAAACCAGTGAAAAGTTTAAAAGTTGGGAATTTTCAAATATTTTTTTTTTACAAAATACAAATTGGTACTACTTTATACAATAAAGGCTCACACGAGTAGGACTGTGCTTGCATCTCCCAAGCCATTAGACATTGGTTTTAACTGAAATTATTTGTTTGTAAATATAAAACAAAAATATATTTGTTCAACAAGGTTTTACTGAACCCAACTAATGAAAATTGTATGAATTAAGTCATACAATACATAAAGTTATTTTCAGAAGCTTAATATTCGTAAACTATGATGTTTGGTTGTAATAATTGTTTAATATTTTGTGTCATATGCTTAACACATAACCATACTTTAGGAAACACAAGTTTGTATACAAACACAAGCTCCATTTAATAATTTTTACCAATATATTTCATATCACTGAGTGTACTTATCTTAAATATGTTTTATGTGCTAGGACAAAGATGACCCAGACAAGTGGAGTGAACTGAAACGAATGGAGGTGGAATATGAGAAGCGGAGACAGATATTGGTGACGTATGCCGAGTCTGTTCGTCATGCCCAGTCAGTCCAAGTGGATGACATTCCTCTCCCCTCATTGCAATTTCCTACTGATGCCATGGGCTTCATCGGCATTCCTTCTCAAATCCCTCTGCCCGCCGACCTTCCCATCCAGCTAATACCGCACCCTCTACTACCACCCTTAGGAATGCCTCTCCCACCGCCACCTGGTATTCTTAAGAAAATCTCAGCGTATAGTGCGCCAGCCAAGTTAAAGAAACCACCTGGAGTTCCCCCTGGTCCGCCACCGGACATTAGTGATGATGAAGAATCCATGGAACAAGATGGTATGAAAGCCATGTGGTACTATTCTATATTGGGCGGAACAAACTGGTCTTTCTTAGTGAGAGACAACATAATTAGTGTTTGAATTCTTTAGTAGTGAAACACTATTTCCCTAACTTTTATGAACTTGAATTTTAAATCAGAGCCTTTAATAAAAGCTCATCTGAGATTTAATGTTGTAATAGAGAGTCTAATAAAAGCTAAATTACACTTGGATTTAAAAACAAATCTTCTATAAAAAGCTCAGGAGAGCTTGTATCTTAAAACAGAGCTTCTGATTAAAACTCAGCTGAACTTCAATTTCAAAACAAAGTCTATAGTAAAGCTCAGGTGAACTTAAATTTCAAAATATATTCTATAATAAAAGCTCAGTTGGACTTGAATTTTGAAACAGATTATTTAATAAAATAACAGATTATCTAATAAAATAACAAATTATCTAATAAAAGAACAGATTATGTTATAAAAGCTCAGGTTTGTCCTAGATTTCTTTTTGAGCTTGGCAGTTTGGTGCGTGTTGTGTAAGGTTATTGTTGTGCGCTATTATGTAAGATGATAGATGACTTATTATTTACTCGGCTCCTACTTGTTTGAATGGTGATGAAATGCACGTTTGTCTTGGAAGGGAGGGACCACCCATACAAAGATGGCCATCGGAGTGTTGATGATTTACCATCAAACCTACTTCGGTGGCTGCATGATCTAATGCACTACTCTCTCAAGAGTCTAGACAGGCGATGACGGGGAGATTGTGATTCGATCCTGGTTGGGTTTACTGAGGGTGGTTTTTCCTAAATGGTTTCTCACTCTTCTCACAAATGCAGGTACAATTAATCTAAATTCTACCGTATTCATATCTAATCCATTTGCATAATTAGTACATAAACGTATTATCTTGGCAGCTGGTACACAATAAATCAATCTCAAACTATGCTACATATAAACACACTCATTTTAAAATCTATGTGCTATATAAATAAACACATACACAATCTATACATACATGGAAAAAAAGAAAGATTTAAACACAAAATACAAAAACTTGTGAAAAAAATTACATATAAAAATTGCAGACTTAAATTGGTTTTTGTCATTATGTTTGGAAAAATTATTTATCTTGGTTTGTTGTAATTTGCTTATATTGACACAATAAAATCTGCAAGTTAACTGATTGCATTAAAAATGTTGTCTTTTACGTCAGGTTGGAATTTAGTTAATGTTCTCAGGTTTTCCATTATTCTAAGTGCTTCAGAAAAAGATGATATTGATTATTCTGCTTGGATGTTTGTGTTGTTTTCTTCATCTATTCACGGGAGGAGTCTTGGATATTTTTACCCTTTGCTTCTTCAAGAATCTCCCTATCTGTCAGCATTCCACCGCCGTTAAGTGTAAACTTGAAAAAATTAACAATATAGGCTTAATATTATTCAATCAGTTCCTTATTAAATTAAAATTAAATACTATTTTTTAAATCATTGATATGGATAGGACTTTCATGGGGAATTAAGGTGGGTTTGAATTACACAATTTTTTGAATTAACCAACGTCGAACTATCCAAATCCTACTGTATGTGTAAATGTGAAAGTGATAAAAGAATATGAATGTGTAAAGATTGTATGAAGAAATGAGAAGAGATGTTTATTTCTTTTTATCAAGGCTTAACCAATGCTTTCAGGTTGTCTTCCTTCCTTATAATTTAAATTAGGGATGGGCCCTCAAATTCTTAAAAAGATTCAAGAAAATTTTGGATTCATTACTCATATTCTTATATAAAAAATCAGTGTTTTATGTGAAATTTATTTTATAGCTCTAATACTGCTTAGTGGTGGTTTAAAACCAATTATAAATATATTATGAACTTGTTAATATTTGTGTTTTTATTTATTATATTATATTTATATTTCATCCTATATTTATACTATATTATGGGTGACCTGGCAGTTTAGGGGTAAGGTGTCAGACTTCTGTGCTGGTGGCCGGGGTTCAATCCTCGGTCCGGGCACAGATTTATCTGATTACCAAACCCTTCCTTCACCTCTGACATCTTGTGAATGTGGGGAATGCCAGGCCTCCACCGTGGTTCGGATTCTACGTTAAACTGTTGGTCCTCCATTTCATCTCACAATCACCCTACCATTACACATTAGCGTAAGTGCGTATAACCCGAACGGGTGGGAAGACGTGCTAATAATAATGATAATAATAATTTATACTAATTTCCAAGATTTAAAGTTGGATTCAAGATTCGGATTTATACACTATAATTTTAATTACTTCACAGTGATTTCAAATTAAACTAGAATTAAATTTTCGATTACTTATCATCACAATTTTTTTTATGTTATATTCTTAACAGTTTTTACAACTTAAACTATTTTTTATAATAAAAAAATTAGCTATTTTTATTGAACTCAAGCTTGACTCCATTTGATGCTTTGGAGCTTTCTAAGAAGCTTGCCTGAACATTACTTTAATGAAAGAACTTGAGCTTATAGACCACTTAAATAAACTTTAATTGTAAAACTTAAAGAACTCTAAACTACATAAGATTAAACATATTAGATTTGGGTTGAATACACTATTTTATGAATTTGAATCTTGAATCAGAATTTGAATCTTGGAAAATATTATAAATATAGGAGGAAATATAAATAGAAATGGTAACTAAATGGTAACATTCTTTCTTATAATCCTTTCATTATGACATTCATGCATTCAGTTAAGTGTTAAACTACTGGTCTGGAGTCTGGTTAGGTCCATCCTTAGAATATAATTGGTTTTGAACCATCTTGAACAGTATTAGAGCTCAAACAAATTCCACTTGAAAAATCTAAACTTTTTTTTAAGGATTTGACTCTTGAATTTGAAATTTTCTCAAATCTTCGAATCTCAAATACCATTAAGGATTTTAGGGCTTCATGGGGCTATCCCTAAAAAAAATACATATTATAAATAGGCCATTTAACATCGTGTTTTAACCAACAACGACTTTCCATTGAATATGGTACGATATTGAAGTACCGAAACATGTTGGATAGGAAGCTTCCGAAATTCGCCATCTGATCTGGACTACAAAAAGGAGTAATGGGACGTTGAGTTCAGCTAAGACTTAGACATAACTCAATTCTTTCATTAAATTAAATTAACTTTTAATTTATATATATTGTAATCAAAACTTTTGACTGGAGATGTTAATCTTATTTTAACTTGTTTTAAATAAGCTTTATATATTTTCATCCTTGTATATAACTACGCTTGTTGTAATTTTTAATATATTATTAATGATAGTTTGACCATTTGACTATTTTAAAAGCACTAATTATTGTGTCAATGAAATATTTTAAATATTAGGAAATTATTTATAAGTTAATTGTTATTGCAATATTATAAATAACTTGACCAGGGTCTTTCTTTTGTATATTAATTTTCATTAGTATTCACATTTATGGAGTCTTAAATTTAAAATCATATCTTCTGAACTCTTTAAATAATAATATCTAAGTCTTAATTTATATTTACTCACTCCTTATTAAAGATTTATTTAGAATGTTTTCTAAAATGTTCTTGAATACTAGCCAGATTAGTGGAGATACAATTCGAAAGTGACTCCTTACCTATTCTAAGCCCAGACTTAAAAATAGTTGTGAGCTTTGTAGTGTAAATTGTGTTAATGTTTTCAACTATGTTAAACATTTAAGAAAACTTGATCTTAGAAAATCTTAAACATGCTCTTTAGAATAATGTTTACTTTCATAACATCAACTCCAAGCTGTTTTGATTAATTAGTTGTTTATATTTGTTAGAAGAGAGCTACGAGAATAGCTCGGAGAGTAAAGCACCGGCTCGCCAGAGGACCATCAGGTTTGCTGACGATGAGATGGCTGATGGTGGTGTTATTGGCAAAGACAGTGAGTTGGCCGCCACTCCGGCATCTGTGGCAGCAGAGCCGGAGACGCCAGTGGCGAATGAGGACCCGATGAGCAGCAACCAACCAGACTCACCACCTGTGCTGGCGTCCAAACCCACCAGCCTCCAACAGAAGATGTTAGCCATGGCTGGTCAGGATATTGAACAGTTCATGAGAGAGGTAAACAATATCAATGCTTTACTAGGATCCTTCAAGTACTGAATTGAAAAATATACTTTTATTGGCATAAAAATCCCTTGGGGACGGTATCTATTGAATTAGAAATTTTGGATTCAAGACTCAAATCTGCAAAAAAAGAAGAAGAAAAAAATTGTTTTAGAGCTCTAATACTGCTTATTTGTGGTTCAGAACCAACTATAATATTATAGGATGAACTTGAAAACCAAACCCCAGATCAAGGGCATAGGCAGGATTTTTTTCGAGCGGGTGAGGGGGCAACTTTATGGTTAATCAGTAGTGCAGTAATACAAGAAAGCAACAAATTAACTTTATCATTGCTTTCAATTCCAGAAATTTAATTTTAGAGTTTGTGAATGCAAAAATGAACACATTGTAAAGTTTGATTTAATGTACAGGTTGATCATCTTAGAGGAGAACAACTTAATAAAGTTATACTGATGTAGGTATGTGTTGCAATAGTTAAGCGATTTCAAAAACCAATCTGTCCAAACTTTCTCTGTGTATACTTTACTTCTACTTTTAGTTAAAATAATTGGTAATAAATAAAATGATAGGATATTAGGAAAATGATAGAGCACAAATAAAAGTAAAAACACTAACACATATTTACACACATTTCATTATTTCAATGCTATTATAGCATCTTCCTATGGAAGTAGTAGTAGACTGAACTGGATGTTGTCTTCAGTGATGCCAACTTTGGTATGGATGAAAACTTCTCCGGTGGAGTTGAAATTCTCTGAATGTTTCTCTATTACTTTATTGATGGTAGGGGGGGCTGGTGTAGCCTCTGGGTTAAAATTAGCGAACATTTAGGTTGGGTGATTTTCTAGACTTTATGCGTCATTGATGTGCCAGTTCCCATCTTCTTAACTGAGACATATTAAATGGTGTCTTGTTAAATGATTTTAACACCTTGACAGTGTAGCAGTCCTCAAAGTTGATGTTATGAGGGGAGGTGTGTGCTGAAACTGGGTTTTCTGGATTCTTTATTTTTGTGTCATGGCGGTGTCCATTCATTCATTTACGGAAAGTTTCAGTGGTGAGGCCAACATATTGGGCAGTACATTGTTGGCATTCTAGTTGGTAAATTAGGTTACTGGACTCACATGTGTGACTGCCTTTGATGGTGTAGATGGAGTTGGTGTTGTTGCTAGAGAATTTGGCTGCTGGATGATTTATTTGGCAGATTTTGCAAGCGGTGTTGTTATAGGGCTGAGAGCCTTGTTGTGGTACACTGGCCAGCATTTTATTTTCAGTTTTATTTTTATTGAGACCCGGTACAATATTTCTGGAAAAGGTTCTGCTTGCTGGGACTCTAGTTCAGTTTAACATGCTGCAGTAACTCTTGAAAGTCCTTTTTTTCCACAAATTGATAAGATAAATGGCATAATGCAAGCATCCAGGCTATTTTCTTGTTGATTGCTGTAGCTTCTTTCCCTTGTGGATGGGGTTTAATTTCCTTCTTTATCATGCTAAGTTGCTAACAAACGGGAGCTTTATAGGAAGAAATGGATGCTACATGATCTTTTGATACAATATCCAGTTTTAATAACTCTTCGTATAGTGTAACATGATGTCGAAAAAGGTGATTTTTCAAAGTATAACATTGTTTACACATGTCATCTCCATTACCTTCCTCAAGATATACCCATAATTAAAATTTACAAGTCTAAAATACCAAATCGTTAACCACACTAAACTACCTAAGAGTTTGTAACCAGTGTTGTGGCATGCTACTTCAACATATAGCGTAATGTATAGACCAACCTTATGTTTTTTTAAGAGCTAAGTGTTACACTTTAGTAATATAAAGTAAATAAATTATGTATGAAAGAATTTGCTGACTCGAGTTGGATCTAGTGAGAGGATTTCTAAACATGAGAGAGTGTCATAACTGTGTTGTTCAAGTGCTCCGATTACAAAACCCTTATTTGGCACGTCTAAGAACTAGGGTGAAACAAATTATTAAATACAGGTCACAGAGGAGAGGAGGGGTCTATTTCTGGATGGTTGGGTGGTGGCACGCTTGTCTTTGGACCTCTGGTCCTTCTTCACGTGTCTCTGTAACGCGTAGGATGTCGGACTAGCATCGACTCTATGTTATATGTAATGACTTGCGAATTTGAGTCTCGGTGATAGAATTTGTCTTGTATTTTCCCTAATAAAAGTATGATTCCCTCGGCGCGTCTGCAACCAGCGACCTGACTGGTTTCCATAGTTTGTTATGTGGCCAGTTTCTTCGATGCATCTGTGACTGGCGACTAGAGAGCACGTCCATTGTCTCTACATTTCGTCTGCGGCCACACTACTTCAAGAGCAGTGTGGACGCAGACACATTACCGAGCAATCATGTGTTTTGGTAGAGTTATAATTAGTTTTGTTGTATTTGATTGCAGACACAGGAAATAAATTGAAGCTGTTTACAACAAATAAAACAAAAAGTGGTTCAAAGGAACTGTGCTATTCAAGGAAATCTTAGGTCCAAGTCGGTCTACAATTACAGTGATAATAATTATTTTTATTTTTATTATTATTGTTATCTTTATTTACATTGCGAAAGTAAGGCATAAGCCTTCTCTTACACTTAACCATGTCTTAAGTTAACATATGGTCCAAGACTTATCCATAGAAGAGGATGGAAATTTAACTGTATGGGTGGAAAAGCATCCATAAATTTTTGACATATCTTCACCAGTCTACCGAGACCAACATGTGAAGGATGACTCATGGAGAGAGATCTCGGGAATAGTTGGTTGATCAAGTTAGTATTTTTTATCAAAACTATTCCAAAATAACACAAAATATTAAATAAAACACAATTGAAACACTCCGATAACTGAGGAACGATCTGCACTACACATACAATTACTCGCAACTGGCGACCAAGAGACACATCTAGGGAAACACTGTAGCCCACGTCTGCGTCTCACCACAGTATGTCTCTGTTCACAGACGCGAGACGTGCCGGGGAAATCCTACCTTAAAAGTACAAGATGGACTTGTGTGTGAACCGCAGTTGAGGAACTACTAATAGTTGATTGGTTACACGGTTAGGGCAGTATCCAGTTGTGTCAAATGAACAGAGTCGAACCCCAATTCGACGGCGTGAATTCTGCACCTCTGATAATCAAACTCTATACCTAAACATCACATATAGTTTTGTTAAAATAGACACCTCTTATACAAGGTGTAACGTACACCTTGATTGTCATCTGCGGTTGTCAACGAGCCCCACGTTGTTGCGCCAATTGTAACGTTCAGAAGCTGGATGCCCCACATTGGAACACCAATTGTAACGTACAGAAGCTGGAACTGCCCCACGTTGTGCCGTCAATTGTGACGTACTAAAGTTGGATGCCCCCTATCGAGACGTCATTTGTTACGTTCTGCTGGAATGCCTTCACGTTGAGTGCCATTTTAATGTACTAACTTCACTTTGGTTTGAAGAATATATATTACAAATAAATGTCTTCGAAAATAGATACTTTTGTATAAACTTTAATGGTATAATGTATTTCATATCATTGTTGTTTGAAAAAGATTAATGGAAACCATTTAGGTAAAACACCTTGGTCGTGATTCCAAACACAACCAAGCTAACATTATCAAACTATACGAGATTCATGCTGTTTTGTATTACACATATCTCTCGTCTACCGAAGAAGAGTAGAATGTCGCGTCTACCAAGCTAGCGTCCTCTTGAGTCGAGCCGTGTGAACCCCGTAGTTCACACCCTCGAACCCCAACCCACTCCTTGCTTTCTTTCCATCGACCAATGGGGTTAGTTTTTAATTAGTGCACATTTAAGAAAACAGACGCGTTACTCTGCACCTGCTATTATTTTACTGCGCATTACAACCCGGAAGTAAAATCCATGCTTCTGACACGTGCAGTTAAATGAAAGAAAAAGAAACATGGCCATAGTATAGAAAAGATGAGTTTACTTTATATTAACTGAAAAGAAGAAATATTAATATATTTTCTTTAATATATGATCTCGAATATTAAAAAGACAGGAAAAATCGATATCATTACAAAGGTCTGCCAACACCTCCGTGATTCTCTCCCCCTTACCCCAACCATATACCACCGACCCTGGACCATTACAATTTGTTACAATTTTTTTTAAAGTATTTTGTGTTTCATTTATTAATCCTTGTGATATATGCACATTTCATTCTATGCAATACTATAATACTCTTTGAGCATGTGCATTTAATGGTGTTCGCACATGCATAGAGGTCTATGTCTAATTTTAAACGAATAAATAAGGAAACCATTACAAATTCGGATTTAATTTTTAAAATGATACTTTTTTTGGTCTTGACAGACTTATAACATATTTAGTGTATTGTGACACTGGGAGTCACAATTATATTTCCCATTCCTCACGTGTCAATTGTCAGTCACAGTGCAATTGGCGGCCCATTTCTTTATGCAGCTAGGGTGGATTCACGGACTTCCTGCATGAGTGTGAACTGATGAGAAGAGAGTGGGATCAAAAACTTGTGTATGGATTAAGGAGCAAGAAGGTCACTCCACGGCGACAATGTAAAAGTGAGATCAGAACATAATGAATTCTGGCCTTGTATGTGAATAATAAATACTGATGACATCAAATAGGTGTCTTTGGTATCGTTGAAGAATACAGCCAGGGTGATGTCCACGAACTTTGAGGCAAGCCCAGACCCAACACTCATACCATGGTGACGAACGGACACACCTCAAGTTCAGAAGGGGCAATACAGTCAGGACATGATGAAAAAAAGAGACTCATTGATAGTTTCACAATACACAAATACTATTGGAATGTATTTTAAATGTGATTAAAGCATTATTCATGCTACAAAACGTGTTCATTTTGATTTTAATCTATTTTCTGGTTTATTCAAAGTTCAAAAAAATCAATTTTCTTTTAAATATCAGCTGGTCATCACATAAATGACTTATTATTATGTAGCCCTATTTTGAAATTACATTTAGAATTCAAATGTATTAAATTTTCCAGTCTTGTAGCGGGCTATTGATCCTACTTAGCCCGTACAAATTCCACTTGTTTGAATTGATGATTAAATACAACATGAAATAAAACCAACAATTGTGTTACATACCATTCCATTGGACGTGATTGGTGTTGGATTGCAAGCACGTGTCTTCTTTCGACTTTGAACTTCTCTACTCTCAACAACTGATTGCTTGGGGAGAATTAGGTTCAAGCCCATCTGGGCACATGGGATGTCACCCCGCTCTACAACTATCTACATGGAAGATATTCCTTCTACGCCTATGGAGTACTTGCTAGAAGGCTGCCCCCCTTGCGATCGATTCATCTCATATATAACACCTAGCTCACAGACTTGGTAACTTCACTTCATACTTGGACTTCACATTTGAACTCTGCATTAGTGGGTCTGCGAGAGATGGCTCCGCTCAAGCCTTCAGGAGAATAGCTCGCCAGTTCACAGCCTTGGCCAGGATGGTTCGCTCGGACTCACCAGCGAGACGCAAAGTCTGGGAGACGTAAATATGTATCGACCAAGGTTGAGGTCTTGTACACATTTATGTGGTATTATATCACAAATGTATAGGAGTATATGATGTCTCTGTTAGGTTATTTAATGTATAGTCATGTCAGCAATAAGTTGTGTCACCGTTGTTTAAAGTTTCAAATTGCATTGCACGATCCATATGACTCGTGGTTTCTGCTCTAGCACCTCACAGTAAGAAGTGACTTGATGTCATGGTTAGGTTATTTAATTTTAAGCCAACAGCAAGTTGAATCATTGTTGTATCACAGATTAAGTTCTCTACACGGCCCATATGGCCTGTAGTTTAACTGGAGTGAATCTCACTCCCAAGCCTGTATGACCATGTCACACGGTCAACGGCTCAGCCTAGCGTGAAAGTTAAAGTTTTGTTGATTGGGGCCTAATGTCTAAACCTAAGTAGGTAATTAAGAATGGTATATTTGGTATTAATATTTGTTTAATACACTAGTTGGGGTGTGCAACTTGTGGATATCCCTCAGCCCTTCTGGTGTGGTCTGCATATAAACTTAGTGCTCGTTTCCAGCCCCACTCAGGTGATGTTGGAGAGCTTTTTTGAGCTTCACTCATCTGTAATAATGAACTCTATTGTTGCTCATAGGCTTGGTTTTAATAATCATGGCTGTTCTGATTTGTAACAGGCCAACTGTTTAGTGTCTGGGCCTTGAAGCCAAAGTGACCTCTTTCCCTAGCTATTGTTGACCTAAGTCTGATGTCAGGGACTAGTGACTGCACCTGTCTAGCTACACTAGCCTTAATAGCACTCACTTCTTAAATTAGGATTGTTCATTGTTACTATTTGTAACTCGACCAGCTTGTTTTAGTTCATATGTGTTGTGGCAGGTGCTTTGCCTTGCCTTTGATAGTTAGTTGCAACAAACTTCCTTTGTTGCCATGTTGTATTAGCCATCCAGGTTTGCTAGATTGAGGTTTTGTCTTAGAAAGAATCTCGGAACCTGGTTTAAGAAATGAGTTTTTTGAATACGTCCAACACTGGTCGGTGGTCTAAGCGATTTAATGGTAGATTGGTTCATTAAGCCCGAGTCTCATTTGGACAGTAATTGTTAATTCACTTATTTGATCTTAGAAAATTAATCACTGCCTGGAATGTGTCTAAATTTTTGCTTGTATTTGTTAAGTTTGTTGTAAATTAAACTTAATGTTGACTCACATATTCTCATATTCTTTGACCCTTTATGACCTATCCTATTCACTTGTTTTGTAACATTGATACGCCACTTCTGCTGATAAGTGGAAATATTGTATTAAGTATTTATTAACTAATCTATAAGAATTGGTTTTACCTCACAAGATTTATCATTACAAATTTATTATTATGTTTGAGAAATATTAGGGGATTTGCAACATTCTAAAACCTTATTAATTTTTTCGTGGTTTGTTTCAAATTGAGTTATCAAATCAAATAATATAAAACTCAATTCGATATTACTATTATGGAATATTTGCAGACTCCTAGTTTTATAAGATTTATTAATTAAAATGTTATCAAACCCTTCCAATAATACTTCCTTATGGATTACTCTTTAATTTATCTTTATAATATTAACTAAGCAGACTAAATATATAAATACAATTGTATAACAAATATTACTCCATTATGGCAATGTGAGTATTTGGTTTTCAAATAACGGGTTTCCTATGAAAATCAGAATGTATCCAGGGCACAAATAATCCCAAACTTCTCTCCCTCATCCTTCTACTGGGTATTGGTCACTATTTTCAATACCTCTGTGTTTCATTGCTCAAGTTAGAAATGCTTTCATTTGAATATATTATTGGACTAAGTAGGCTGGGGTGACTAACCTTTTCTTCAAACACAAATTTTTAAGCCTACATCCTAATTAGAGAAATAACAAAATCATTTCTAAAATTATCTAGTTTGTTTCAATGGTGGCAGAACTTTATTTATGTAGGAGGGAGAGGCTAATTAACCAAAAAGTGGTTTTTATGTAACTTGGTGTTCACCCTCAGGCATAAAGATTACCAGGACCTTTACCCAGCAAACGGTTTACTATTGAATTCTTTTAAGTTACTAGATTAGTCCTCACCTGTAATCTTTTTTGAAAATTACACTCCTATAGAAGATATTTAGAATAATCTTTGCTTGATTTTTTTTTATTTGATGACCTAAGAAGCTATTTTGAGTTTGTTTTTAATTGTTTCATATTAAAAAATATAAGAGGCCAGTGAAATAAAGGTAGAAGGAGGTCAAATTTATTTCAAGGCGAAAACTAATTTTTAGTAGGCAATACCCTCCACACGACCCCTTGGAAATAGCCCTCTCTCCCCTAGGGTTATGTTGCCAATAATTAGACCTTTATTTAAGAAGTTATTAATATACATTGTTGGACTTTGAAGGAGGAGACGCTAAGTTAGTTTCTAAATACTAACATAATCTTAGCACCTGATTCCCTGCCCTTAATTACCATAGAAATAAACTAATTTTTGAAATTTTTCTTTGCCTACTGTATTTGATACCCTCCTGAAATATTGGCTTTGCTGTGGCCTTGATTATATGATATTTTATCAAATACAAATATGTTTAAACAAAAACTAGTTTAGTATTGAATGTTGTTTTGTTTCACTACACAAGTGCTTGCTTGACTCTTTTTTGCCTCTTTTGCCACACACTTACTAATGCCCCTCAATAGATGCCTGAACATTGGCACTATTATTTGAAATTTCACTTACCTCTTGAAAGCTGTATGGTCACCAACTCGTGTCTTATCATGAGCTTATAAAGGTTAGTCAGAGACTTGCACATTGAAACTAGCTTCTCATGCTTGTTTCACCTCCAACAAGTAATGTGATATGTGTTGTATTGTTTAGATGGAAGAAGTGCACAGGAAACGGGAGAATGACCGTGCAGCAGACCTAAACACTCGCCTCTCCCAGATGGACACAAGAGACTCCTCAGAGACGTCGTTGGAGCAGCCAGGGGAGCAGAAGAAACCTATGGAGGATTCTGAACCACTGCAACCCCCAGGGACAGGCCCCACCAACCTGTCTATGCCTCCCCCCACACCCACTATGCCCCAAGTGGTGCCACAGCTGACCATGCCTCCTGGCATGATGTTTCGCCCACCGCCCCTGCGGCCAGGGATACCACCACCTCTAGGTATCAGGCTCCCGCCTGGGCCTCCGCCAGGTAGACCAGGCATGCCACCAGGACCACCTCCAGGTTTACCTCCCAGACTCGGCATTCGGCTCCCGCCAGGACCCCCGCCAGGTCAGTCAACATTAGCCCAACTTAGTATGTTTGGTGTTTTTGTTGTCTATCAAGTCTGTCTTTGAAATAAATGACACCTACAAATCTAATTAATGTGAGTGAAAGATATTTCTTATTACATTAGCTTGGAATGTTTTCAATCTTAGTTTGCGGACCCAATTTGGCCAACTGTCATGATTAACTCCACAATTTAAATTGTTAACGCTGGTTGATCAAAATTATTTTAATATTCAGAAAATAAAAAGCTGTAGTTAAGATACATTTTGTTGGTTAAATAAATATGAAATAAAAATGTTAAAACACACATAAAAAAATCTTTATAAGTATGCGAAACAAAGACCAAACTGTATATTTCCAGTGCAGCCAACTTGTTAGTGTTAAACATCCTTAGTGGATTGAACTTATGTTGGTTCATACGGGTGTTACAACATATCTCTCTCTGCCCAAGTACAACACTGCTCTAACTCAAAATTCAAGCATTTAGAAATAATGGCATATAAAAATGTCCTAAATTCTACTCTTTAAATTAGAGTTAGGTTGAATCTACTATTTTATGAAACTTACAACAACTATGGTGAATGCCTTAAAAAAATTAGAATAATTAAAATAAAATATGTCTTCATTACTTATCTTTACAATGCTTTTGGAAGGAAGAAAAACCACTTTCATACACAAGTATTATTATATTACTAAACTTTTTAATATAAAGCTGAATTCTTGATAATTATTATTTGTTATTTTATTACCTTTTTTTATGAATGCTGTATTAATCATAATATGTAGTAGTTTTCTTAACCATATTAGTAAAATAATATAATAATTAAACCTTATGTAATCTATCAGTTTGCAGCATATTCATTAAAACTTAGGGTTAGTACTTTAACAGTACAAATACATTTTTTTGTTAATATAACTAGTGTACTAAATTTAAAACAAAAAAATAATATCAATAAAGGTTAATTACACATTAAGCTCATTGCAGCTCACATGACGATGTTCTGAAATTTGGTGGCAAGATATTTTCGCAGTGGACTAGACTGATTACCAGAAGATTGTGGTTTGATCCTTGTCTGGTGCGCTGAGGATGGTTTTTCCTTTATTGTTTTCCACTCTCTCGTCATGCAAATACTTGTACACTTCTTATAAATGCAACCTTCCTTACCCCTAACCCATTAACATAATTAGTACATAAGCATATAACCTGAATGGGTAGTAAGATGATGTGCTAAAAAAATATATATACATATATCTAAACAAGTGAAACCTAGCATCTATGATGGGCCTAAGACAGGTACAAGAACAGGTATTCAACACAAACACAAGATAAATCAAATAAGTTAAGGCGGACACAAAATATAGATAGCATTTAATTAAACAAGAGTAATGGGTTCACAGACCAGACCTCTCGACCTGAATGAATTGATAGTACACGCATTTTACATATAATTAGATTAATGGCGCTAACCAGTCATAGACACCAAATCTGGTCTAATATACTATTATAAGCTACCGCACATGACAACTGGTACAAGAAAATTAAAATATTTCTTGATCAGAAAAAAAAAAAAACGAATTTGACTAGTACAGCACATTTATTCTGGCTTCTTAACCAAACGTACATCTTTATGAGCAAAACGATAAATATGGCTTTATGAGTGTGATGTGCTTAAAAATCACACCAAAATAACATGAACTTCTATGACTGTAATCATATTATACACAACTTTATGAACCTGGCTTCCATCGTGCTACCACACACTGTACAGCTACAAATTGTGTGTGTGGTTTGACGCTATCCTAATCAGCTTACTCGCACTCATGCGCTGTACATGAAGTGCCCTACTTTAACTAAACCAAAATGTGCATTCAAAATAAAAATGAACTATTTACAGAACCTACATCACATAGACCAAAAGGATATATGAGATTTAAACATTAAAATACCAATATACTGAGCTGAACTTTTGGTGTGCACATAAAATAAGAATACAAAGTAGCATAAAGGATCTAAATCAGTCTGCTTCCTCCAGCAACCAGACCAAAATTAATTCTATGAAATCAGAACTTAACAGAGTAGAAAAATCCATAATACAAATACAGTGTCAATATAAATTTACCCTAAGTACAACTTAAACCTATTCTATCCAAATTACTCATATAATTCCCTAAATAAAGGTTTCAGTCTATCTCTTACATACTAGCAGTTGGACCAGTTCAAACCACAACATCCTTCCTCGAATCAGCCAAAACCAGTACACAAACATAACACAGTAAGCAGCATGCACTATCCTCATTATAACCATGTTTCCACAAAGACGTCCACTTCTTTCCACATCGATCGATGTTAGTAATGTAGTTTGGTAAAGTGATCTTAGTAAAGTGAGTGCCGGCTCTCGACTTTTATATACATGAATGCCTGGGTAGGGAATTGGAGGTAAGAATAACTATACATAGAATGATGTCTTCAAGTGCTAATGCATTGTTGGTATGATGTGTCAGTTTAATCTTCAAACACTGCCCAAGCAACAGTGACTTATTGAATTTGACCACATGCGGGCACCAAACAAGTATTCTTCAGCATTGGCAGGCGGCCGTAACTAGTCAAACACTTCCTTGTGAGACCACTTGTCTTGTTACAATAGCAACAGCAGGGGTTGACGTGCCAAATCCTTTTCTCTGTAAGTCAGCATTTGTGGTGGTAGGGAGTAAAATAAAAATATACTAATTATTTCAATAAACATATTGAAAAACAGAATAAACAGCACTATTGGAAGTCAGGGTCATGATATCGAGGGTGGGAGTTAATCAACTTGTAGCATATTGTAAGTATTTGTTCTTACATGCTACACAAGCAAGTGTGGCTGCCAACATCCTATTCACACAATAGCACATGTCAGAGTGTTTAGACTTTCTCTTTCACTCTATAGTGGTTTTGACATGTACTTCAAAGCTTACTGTTTTGTTGAAGCCTCATAACTATGACCTTAATGACATATGTTGCTCTGAATAAAAATATCTGTGCTCATCTTGCTGGAATCTAACATTTTAATTCATGTATATGACCAAATATTAATGAGGCTCCTAATTAAAAAAGCTGTGGAGTATGTACTATACTTTTGATGTAGGAATATTCTGCAAATGATTTTGAGAGTATTTTATATCTCCATAGTTTTGATATTCACCTGTGTAGTGAGTTTTTGGTAATATTGCAGGCATGCCACCTCGACTTTTGAGGCCCATGGGTCCCCCTCCACGTATTCCTGTGGGCATGATGATGCCTGGGCAGGTTCCTCCTCCATCCACCCTCCTGCCCCCAGGGGCGGCCAACCCCAATGTACTGACTGCGGCTCCCCAACTCATCAAGAGAGGGGAGGTGACCACACCAGAGGGAGGCAAGCAGCCACAAGGAGCCACTATTGAGGCTAAGCCACAGATCAGGTCTGTATTTTTCACCTTTCTCTTATATAATACAAGTACTTTTCGATTTCAGTCAAAGCTTACAGCACTACTTAACTCACCAATTGCCAGAAATACTTAAAAGTCATTAGCTTTATTTATTGCAAGCCCAATGAAAGTTTGTATATCATAATTACCTACACAAACTTATGCAATTTCATATTTTATATAATATTGTTTTTAGATTCGCTTTATAACTGTTATTTTAAAAATAATAATACAACTATGTGATGTCCAATTTATAAACTAACCCAGATAGAATGAAGGCAGTAAGAAATTCTCGCTTGCCTGACACAGGGAAGAAACTTTCTTATTTCTTAGGCATACCGGGGTTCTTTTGGTGGGTTTTTTCCAACTTGTCTACCATGGCCCAACCATTTTGTGGGGGAAAAAAAGTCAGGTAAAATGTTTAAAGTGGGATCAAGAAATGAGAGAAGTGTTCCATAAATATAAGGTCACCATCACTACATCTTCGATGTTTAAAATGGTCATGATACCCACACTGATAAGTCTTTTGGGATAGCTCCTTAAACTTTTTTCTTCCATCCAAGATTCATAAAACCACCTCCCCTAAATTGGATATGCATTGATTCTTTGGGCCTTTGCGTGATGTTAAAGATTAGGGATAAAACAGTTGGATTTCCTAAGTACTGGTAGGGTAATACTTTGCATGTATCCCTCCACCCTTTTCACCTACAGACCTTACTACCAAATTAACGAACAGATAAAATATAATAGGGAGGACCCCAGATTTAGAGACTCTTCGGTTTGTTACAAAGATACACTACAGTCACTCATCAAAGATTGTGTTGTTTTTGTTCAGGCTTAGGCTAGGACTAGGAATGTGCCTTTAAATCCCTCATATTCTTAAGGATATTTGAGATTCAAGGATTCGAGAAAATTTTAGATTTGAGACTCATATCGTTAAAGCTTTAAAACTGCTTATTGATGTTTCAGAACCATTATATTTATAGGATGAGCTTAACAACCAGATCCCAGACCAGTAATTTAACTAACACTTAACTGAATTAAATGAATGAATGCTATAGTGAATGCATTATAATAAAGAATGCTAACATAAATTTAGTTACTATTTTTATTTCTTATTATTCTATTATATTTATATTTACTCTTATGTTCATAATTTTTCCAAGATTCGGATTCAGGTTTGTAAAATTGTGGAGCCAACCCAACTTTAGTTAGGGCACATTACTTGACTCACTATGATGTATTTTATAATGTGTTTTTTTACTGTAAACATGTCTGTAAATAATATAATGTAAGTCAAAGTCCAGGATGGAATATTTGTGGAATGAAGGGAAGGTGTAACTCCCCATTTCATCACGATTATTATGATACGATGTTGCACCACATAGTGCATTAGTAATAGAGATTAGATTAGAGTAGTATTTGCCAAGTGCTGCGCCAGCCTTGACCACGTAACTTGGTGGAGAGAAGTTTTCTTAGAACAGTACAGATGGGATTGTTTTGAGAGTCATAGTGAGAGACAGTCGTAAGGAGACTAGTTTGAATGTTGTGCAAAGAAATGGTCAACTGGGCCAGTCTAATCGAGGCAATGACAGTAGGTGGTTTTATTATTATAGAGACGGTGTGACATATGTGTTGACCAAAGGTAATTATACTACTACAATACGTAAAGTGCATGATCTTGTCCAGGGAGAGGCATATCCTGGTCTCAGACAGCTTAGGCAGAAAGACATTTATTGCACAACCTAATATACAAAAGTTATTGAATCATCTTAAGTGGGGCAATAGGGATCACAGGACTTGGTAGAAAATGGGACTAGCCCTACTCAATCCAACGAGTGAGTGTACCTTACAGGACTCTGTGCATTTTAATGTACTGTATCATTGAGAGTAATAAATTATATTGTTTAACATCCAGAAGATGGTGTTGTCATTTGTAGGTGCATATCCCCCGCCGCTGTGCTCCCACCCCACTCTACCACACCCTCCAGTAAAACTTGTACTTAGTTGTAACATTATATATTAAATATGATTTAATGTAAACTTAAACATTTTCTAGTGTTTATTTTGTGTTGGACAAAGATTAGACACGTTTAACATTACAAGATGTTAAACTAAATACACGTCTGTATTAAAACTTTGGTTTTTATATAAGCCTAACCCCTTATTTAAGGATTGATTTAAATAATACCCAGGAATTAATCTTTTGAAAACCATATTTGAATATTATTTTGTTCAAATCCGTTGTGATAGCTACCGCATGTTTACTATCAACTGTATCATCCAAGAGTTTCAAAATTATTTTGTCACATTAACGCCTCATGCATTTTCACTAGTGCCATTACTGTGTAAACATGGTGTCTTTTCTACATTGGCCTACCGAAAATGGAATGTCCATTAACAAATCAAGGACCAAATTTGTATTTTTTACTAGGAAAACGAATCCTGTATTTTTTACTTATAAATTTATCAATGATAACATAGTTCACTCCTCTATATTAATAATCTAGGTGCTCTCCTGAACACAATCCACTTTCACTGTCGTGTTGACCATATAATTTCTCTTTCATGGCATTGTTTATTTTCTCATTTAGTTGTGTTTTTATGTAAGGCATCTGTGTACTTTTTAGTATTGGCCTGTTATAGGTCTTGTTTCTATTGGTCACCACTATAATAAAGGAAATTAAAATTGAATTGTTATTATTACTGTTATTACTTAGGAATCTGAGTGCAGATGTGACAAGATTCTTGCCTACTGCATTAAGAGTCAAGCGGGAAGAAGGAAAGAGGAAGAAATCAGACTCAAAAGGAAGTGGTGGCATGGGTAAGTTTTATTTGCAATACAAAAAAAAAGCTTGTTTGTACACTTAGAAATAGATATGTCTTGTCTCTCCTCATCAATTGCCTTAATTTTTCCCCTTTTTGTGTTTTTTGATTTCCTAATTTTCCTAAATGTGTTGCGGGTTTCATACATCTCCCTGATGAGTTCCAATAGAATGAAACCTAGGTCGGGGGATTGGGTGATGACAATCGATTTTCTTTAAGAGGCAATCATTACCTCTGTCCAGAGGCAGCAATGTAAAGTGTGAACTGTGTTCTTTTCATTGTAAAAGCCATTTTGTGTTCTTCCCCTTTTATATGTTTCTATCCATCTTTCCTATACCTTCTTTCAAATATAATACAATTACCTCATAAATCGAAAAGAGGTTTTCCTTATAGAGATATAAAACCTCTTCAACAAAATTATAATTATAATATGTTTAACTACCACATTAGCCTTCATCATGCAGCACTTTTATTGTATCTTTGAAGTTTTTGCTATGTTTTAGTTGGTTAATTGGCTATGCTATTTCTTTTAAAATGAACAACTTAAAATTATACTGTTTTAGACCCCTCTCATATATTAAAAAAGTCATGGATGAAGTGTATTTTTCTTTGATAAACTGTATATAAAATATCCTTTTAATACTTCATCCATGAGAGTCACGTGCTTTTCAGAAGTAATTTTAATGTATTGCACCATCAAACTTATTTTTCTTTCAAAGATCAACTCCATAGTGTTTACAAAAAAGCATGTGATGCTGGCTCCTCTACCCAATAGGAAGCTAGCCTTTTTAACACCTGTTTCCAGGAATTTTTTCATATTCATTACCGACAGCATAATAAGTTAAATAAAACATGTGCAACATCAAAAGTATTTCTAATTTCATAATTATAAGTCTCAAATATACTCAAGTCACATAATCGCGAACAAGTGCGCAATAAGACATGCTCGCATCGTCATCATCACAAAACCCAATATCGTTATAGATACTACTTAATCACGGGGCAATATCATGATTACAATCTGCACCACTTTAATAGGTGTAAATAGTGGGGAAGACAATCTGTAGCACTTTAATTGGCCCCCAACGTGGAGCATATCACTTTAGTCCATTGCATTAATTTTAATTAACACACCCTTAGTCAATTCAATTACATCACAAGCATTATACTTTAGGTTTGATGTAAGCCATCCAAAATATTTTCATCATTGCTCATATTTCTTGGACTTTTTAATGGATGCATACCCATTTGACTTTTTCTCTTATGTAGTTCTGGTGGCCCTAAAACTTATTTTATATGGGGAAACTAGCATAGTTTTAAAATTGTATAGCTATGTTCAAGTTTTTAAGACTTACAGAGTTGGTTTGAACCCACTTTTTATTAATCTAAATCTCAAATATCATATTTGAATCCAAATCTTGGAAAAAATTACGAACCTCAGAGGAAATATAAATATAATGGAATAATATAGGACTGTTGCCAAAGTGTTTTTAAAACAAATTCTTGGCATGAAAAAATCCTGTAAAGAATTTTTCTATGCATACAAACTCTTATAAAATGATCAATTTGATCAATTTCTTGCTGAATAGTAAGCATACCAGCTTCATATTCACTACCATTTTTGAGATCAAGTTATAAATTAGTGACTTTAAAAAAATATCAAAAATATCTTCATGATAAGTGATTTATTTCCCCTATTTATTAATTAGGCCTATAACAATCGCTCAGAGAAATGTAAAAGTTAAAGGGGTATGTTTAAATATTCTCTTAGTTTAATTATTATAGATACTGGTAACATAATCTTTTCATTTCTCCATACTAATTTTTTATAATGTGAAATAAAAAGATTTAGAAACATTTTCACTCATAATAATCAGTCAATGTATACATGTGTATTTATCAATAATATATCTTTTGAGTTTATATAAATTATAAACATATTTTTGTTGTGTTTTCTAGATCCGAGAGTAGAACCTATTATCGCAAAGACAAATGTGGGTGGAGGTCAGCAGACCAAGGATGATGCTTATATGCAGTTCATGAGGGAAATAGGGGGACTCCTATGAGTGTGTTTTGTCAAGACTACAGTGACAGCACACCACACAATAAGGAGCTGTTCCTATGATCATTTTGTTTTTTGTTTAGCTGATACAATCTGTTATGTTCATTAGTGAGAAACATTTAATGAAACACATACATCTAGAATATAATATCTAGGGTTGTATTGATGCTGATGACTGATCTTATTGACCGAAAATGGAACAAATGGGTAGAGCCGATGCATTTGGGATGCCAATTGTTTATTTTAATTGTTTAAACTGTGTATTAGTACAAAGCAGACTAGTCTGGTATACAGGATGATTCAAAATTCTATATACAAATAATGGAAAATAGGGAACCTTAAAACAAACCTTTTTCATTATATGTACACAAATATCCCCCTTAGGTGCTACAAGGCTCTATTGGTACATAAATTAAAGGCAGAAAGTGTGAACAACATTGCAGGCTTGACAGCATTGACACATTGATTTCTGTACATTTTCATCAACCCCATATGCAAGATGCATGTCAACCATCTTAAATTCTGTGAAATGCTTCATGCTTTACATACAAAGTCCTTGTTATGAATGAAGGCAGCATAAAACAACCATTTGATGTATTTCTCCCAACAGCACTCTCTAACACCAAAGGGTAACATCTGTGGACATACATTTATTAACATAAAAACGTTTGTTTTAGTCTTCCCTTCCTCCCATTAAAGTTTATAGACAGAGTTTCGAATCATCCTGTATTATATTCATGGTAACTTTGAATTTTTTCTGAGAGTTGAAAAGTTAATAAAACAGCGATGTTTTCTTCTAATCTTCTGCTTGCCAAATAAGTTTTTTTAGTACATCACTTTTAGTTTTAACTGGGTAGAACTATTCATTTTTTGATATAGTTCAATCGGATTCATTACACTGAAATTGCTAGTTTATTTACCTTGTTAAATATATATATCTACGTTAGGGGTGTGCGAAGGCAACTTTTTAAATGTGAAGCAAAGTCAAAGCTTGAAACTTAAGAAAAAATAGTCAAAGGCCTATATTAATTATCAATGTGCACAAGCTTACTTATAATCCTAGTAAATTATCACTAAAGTCTTAATATTTACTTACATTGTGGAGCTTATAATATTGTTTAAGTTGAAGCCGAAGGACTTCGAATTCGACTTTTTGAAGCTTCACACACCATTAATATACGTCAAGCGTGGTAAAACAATTGCCAAGGGACTGTAAAAATTCCCTTGTTATAACCACTCCTCGCTGTATCAGTGATGAGTTAAATCTACCTTCTTTTTTTTTAACTCTCAATAACTTTATAGAATGATAGATTCTAAAAACAAAAGAAATATTAGAGAGAGAAAAAAGAATGTGCTGTAGTTATCTTCATATTATATGGATTAAAATGCTTGAACAAACCATAATAAACTTAATATTCAACATTATTTATCTGTCCATAGTTTTAAAACCATAAATTTAATACTGAACTAGGCCTGTGTGGGATCTCAAAATTTGGGGAAAAATTTGGCAAATTAGATGTTCAAAAATTTACCTGGAAAAAGTTATTTCCCAGATTTTTTAGTAAGAAATTAATATTAAAAAGCTACAATTAAAGAACGACTATCAATGTCATGGGTTTTTTTTCATGTTCATTAGCAATATTATTTATTTACTGAAGTTAAATAAAATATACCTTATCATCCATTATGTAGACGAATACCCTAAACGTCAGTTGCTTTTATTTTACGTTAGTATCACTGAATGTGTTAAAGCCAGGAAAACAAATTTTTAGTGGAAAATAGTTAAAAAGTAGCTTTTAAATACTAAATTATGCACAAAATACACCTTTTCCATGCATATTTGTATAAAAATGTCTATAGCATTAATAATATTATTTGGAATGTTATCCGTTTGCTTTTATATCAGTAAAGTATAAATGATATTTGGATTTATTCAGCTAAATGCGCTTCATTATAATCACACAATAATTACATTAGGTGCATTAGATATAGTTTTTTTTTTAAATTTACTCAGTTACACTTCCATTTCAAATTTACCTGAGAGGGGTAGGGGTTTGGAAATCAGTCAATCCATTTGTCACGGGTGTTACATTTTGGCCCTTATTTTTCACTGTAAAATCATTACATGTTATGTTTATTTCCTAATTATAGCAGGAATAGAAGTAGTGTACCATGAACTTCTTGTAGCCAAGGATTCATGAACTAAAATAAAACCTTGTTAAAGAAATATATGGTAATATGCTGTCACCTGTGTTACTAAATTTGAAAACTTTCTTTATAGAGGTGGAGAAATAAAAATAAAAAATAAAACCATGGTCCCTGAATGAACCTGTGTTATTGAAATAAATATTGTATTATGAATAAAGTATAGAGAACATCTACAAACTATTTATTTTTGAAAATGTTCCCAGATTCAATATTATGTGGAATAGAGCACTAGGCTAAATCATGGTTTAAATTAGGAGGGATAGCCAGCACACTTACCTAGGTGATACTGGAG
>CABFOW010005707.1:0-17109 GCA_902141385.1 Timema californicum
CCACCACAGGTTCGAACAGGGATCATCAAACAGATTCTGCAACATGGCTGAACACTTTTCTTGAGAAACAAAATATGAAAGAAGTCCATCAAACATGCTCTAAATTCTGTCAATTGATGGGCCCAATGTCTAAAACCTTGTATTCGCATGTTTCAACAATTTAGCAAAGTTGTTTCCTGCAAAGTAACAAAAGATTAAGATCGCCAACTCTTACTGTGCATATTTTTATACCTTTATTGCAAAAAATTCCATATCAATTGTTAAGCAATCGACAACACATAGGAGACAATTGTGAATAACGTGAGCCTCACAACCGATACCAAGAATTTCTCGCTCCAGTACCATTTCAACTATTCACTACACGTTATTTTTAACAACTCTTTTACAACCGTCCTAATTTGTGTTGGTATTATCAGCACACTGAGCTACCATTTGGTCTTGTCAGGCGAATTTATCAATTACTCCCTTCAACATAGCACTTTGTAGGTCGGATGTTTCACCAGGTAGGGAAGTAAATTTATAATTTTAGCTCGGACACCGCAGCTTGCTAAAAGTAACTCACAACAATCGGAAACAGTTTGATGGATCTAAACTTACAGCAATACTTTCAGTTTTATCCAAATTCATCGTTACTTCAACCAGTATATATGGTGATAATACGTTGATATTTATTGCTTCTGACTTTGTACGCGCTGAAGCAAATGTCTGTTTATAAATATTTATTAATTTCGACAAGCGTCATTTGTTCTAAAACTTGGATTGTGATGCACAGTATAATAACAACAAGAGCTTCACATGATGCAAGATAATTCCTTTCACCATCAACACCACGTCTCACAATAAACGAGCTGATGTTTTTGACCAAACCCAAAGCTATCTCATCATACTTGTTTCTGGTTACGTAGATGTTGATTGCTGTCTCTCCCACCTCCATAAGCAACGGAAAAATATACATTACAATGCTGACCTACCACTTCGTTTTTATCACTACACAATTTGTTCAGTTTTATGATTTTGAATTTTTTTAGAGATCATCGTTGAATGTGCATCTTCACTTCTTTGATATTTTAAAATTGAGGCTCTAAAACTTTTAAAAATGTAAAATAAAATTATAGGTTCTGTTATGCAGCGTGTGTATGATGCAGCCAACAACCACACAGAACATAGAGACCCAGAACAAAACCAACGCCACGCTGAAGCGCGCGAGTGTTGCCAACATGTGGTTTTTATTTTATTTTTATAAATGACTCTAAACTCACACTATTTGTTCATTGGGTAATCGTCTATCTCGATCAATTTGACTCTATCAATGGCTACACGAATGACTGTAACCTCTAATTTCAGGGCCGTCCATTGCGGGCGAATCAGTTACTCGTAACGTGGGGCCTGGCCCCCAGGGGAGCCCACGTCTGCTGTAAATAAATGAAACTGCAAAAATACTAAATTTCTTAACATTTAAATATTTATTATGACAAGTTTAATCTTTTAAATCTCATATTTATTTTACACTGCTCTCTTTCCAGTGTATCTTAATGTTGGGCCGTGGGGACGTTTATAGTTTTTTTACGGCCTGTCAGACACTCGCCATAATGGTTTCTCAAGTATAATCGTGGGGATATTATTGTCGTGTGGTAAAATGCCGGTGACAGCCTGGCGGAGTGGCGGGTGTTGACCTTGTGGTGGTTTGTTTTATTCTGAGTGGCAGACGGCGACAGATCACAGCACTGAACACATTCACATTGTTTTGTTTTGGTTATCAGTTTTGGGTTGGTTATCTGGTTGTTATGGTGTTTTTTCATGTTTTTTGTATTATTTTATTCTGAACTAACAGTAACACAATACAGTCGTAGAAGCCAAAGTTCGGATTTCAACTGATCTGAGTGCGGTTCAAACCGTTTTACTTTCAGAAAATGTAGAATTTTGTTAATTTACTTTTATTAAAACTACTGCATTTCATCCAGTCATTTTAATTTACAAACATAAGACAGGTGCACATAAACAAGCAGAAAAAAAAGTTTTTGCTGATGAACTAAAACAAATAGCCAAAAAGCCGATCCAAATTTATTTTACTGCTCATTCCGGTGCATCAGGTGAAGACCAAGCTTGTCTTTCTGCCTTCTCTGAGTCATTTTCAAGTAGGCCTTTAAATAAACAAACAATAATGGTAAACAAAAACGACTATTTAAATTGTTTGCGGGAAGTTGGTTTGCTGTAAGAAAATTCTAATTCCATTGAAAAAATAATAATTTAGTTGAACCATCAATATCAGAATATTTTGATCATATATAAATATCAAGTGATAAACCTATTAGAGTTGGAGGAGGCGAAAGTAAAAGGCATACTAGGAATATCAAATAATTATAACATTGTAGATTTATAGCTTGACCCCACTAGTGAAAATAAAATTATTGTGGAATAGGAACGCTCATATCCTGTTCAGTGACCGGATGTTATTATTAAAACTGACAGAGAACAATACTATCTAAAGGATTTAATCTAGTTGATGTCAAAACCATGGAAAGTTTTGCAGACTCACAAAATAGAAAGTTTTCTGAAAATCTAATGTACTCTAATTGTTCTAGTGGCAAATCTAAAATTTAAAAAGATTTTTTAATCTGGAGTAACACTGAACATGAGATTTTTGCTGGCCATGCCTTCTCTTTGCTGATAAATATAGGAAAATACTACGATCAAGATTAGCCTCTATGGAAGGATTTGATTACTCTAAATCAAACTGGAAAAATGTGTACAAATATTTACCACAGCACGAAAACCGTTTATTTCACAAAAACCATTACATTTCTTGGAGAAGTTATGAAAATAGCAAAGTAGAACATGGCGTTGACAGTATGACTAAAAAACAAATGTTTAGTGTAGAAGCTTACCTAAAAAAACTTTTTAAGCGGATAATAGATTTTACCTTATTTATTACAAGGCGTAATCTACCTTTTAGAGGAAGCAGTGCTAATTTTGGTGACAAGGACAATGGGAATTTTCTAGGTATTGTTGAACTTTTAGCAAAATATGATCCGTTTTTGAAGGACTATACCAATAATATCAAACAGTGCCAGTTTTAAAAGAGAAAAACTGTTCAGTATATGTCATGGAAAAGTCAAGAAGAATTTTTGAAGCTTCATAGCAGTGGAGTTCAAAAAAATATTGTAAGTGAACGAGGAGAAGCTCTATATTTTTCTTTTATTTGTGATTCAACACCAAACATCTCAAAAACTGAGCAAAATATAATTGTTTTGAGATATATATTCTACTCCGAAGAAAACAATGAATGGACAATAAAAGAAAGATTTTTGGAATTTTTTATTGTTTTAAAAAAACGGGAGAATAAATAGCAAGGGCCATTCTGCAAGAGCTTCAGAAACATGGAATAGACATTAACGATTGTCGTGGTCAGGGATTTGATAATCGTTCTAATATGGCTTGTAAGCTCAAAGTTGTGCAGGCAAGAATAAGACAGATTAATCCGGCTGCAATGTTTTCATATCGTGCTGCTCATACATTGAACTTGATTGTTGTTCACGCAGCTAACAAAGTATCATTACGATTCGTGGCCTTCTTCAACTGTGTCAACCAGCTCTACAATTTCTTCAGCAGTAGTCCGAAAACATGGGTCATTCTTTTAAACGAAACAAAAAAATCTTTACATAGGGCTTCTGACACTAGATGGAGTTCTATAGTAGAGGCAGAGACTGTTATCTCCCAGAATTTACTTCAAATAATAACAGCATTAGAGAACGTCAAAGGAAATTGCAATTTGATAAATGAAAGTAAGGCTGAGGCAGAAGGTATTAAACAGTATATTTAAAAAATAAAACATTATATAAGCAACAAAAAATATTAATATGAAACACAATTCATTTAAATCTATTATTAAAACAAATGAAGAGTATAGGGAAAGAAAGGGGGATAGTCCAATTTTAAACTTAAAATGGGTTAGTGATTCCAACTGTTAGACAATCAAGAGACCATTGTAATGAACTTTACAGCATGGCTTAAAGATGTCTCTGTCATATTTAAACGGATTTTAAAAATATTATTGTCTGAGGTCCTTATGGTATTTTAGATATAAAAGTAGTTATCCTGGAAATGTGTGTAGTGGGACCTTCCCCGATTTTTCCTTGTACATTTTTTTAATATAAATAACCCAAACCATAATAATAGTAACACATTTTTAAATATTTAAATTAAATATGATATAAATTCAATAAATAGCAAACCAAACTAATTTAGAAACAATTCAAATGCTTAAAATTTGAGAAACACAACAATAACATATCTAACACATAACAAATTTTTAAAAAGGCTACTATTTTTATTTGACAGTGTACCATGATAACAGTATAATGTGTCTAGCAATGCCAGTCACCTAGCGAGTTACGTGGACTTACCCCCTTCAAACAGCTTGCCCGGGATGTATTTCGCCGGTTCAAATCACGTCAACATCGGTCGTGTTAAAACGGCCAGATGTTCAACCCAATAATAAAACTGTGACTCTATCGGCTGTTCTGTTGAGAGCTTTCTCCTAGTTCTGGACTTTGCGCAGACGCAAGAACTAAGGGGAGTAGAGTGATTATCCCCACCAACTGTGTTCCCCTACCACGATCCACGAACTAACGACGTAGTGCGCATGTGTCAGTGAGATAGCAGTTTTTTTACTTATTGATGATGACCGCATAGATAAAATGGCGCCTTCTGCTTTCTCCCCACCATATTTCCCTACTGAGTTTAATTTCCATATAAGCCAGTGTTGGCAAGTGATTTGTACTCTTTGATGTTTATATAGTCTTAGAGACATACTCCCGAATAATATAGGTTGTTATTCAACTTTTGACATACATATATATATATACATACATATATGTTTGTATATATTATATTGAAATTTAATATTTAGGGTTTGAACTATTCAAAATTATGCAGGGCTACGTTGATATTATTTTCTGGATCATTTATTTATTTCACTGAATTGAATTTTTATAACTATACTATTTCACTAACTTTATCTTAAATTTGGAATTCATGGTCAGGCTAATGATTAATGTTACCATTATGTTTGTAAACTCATTTTGTGTTTGACTTTTATAGTTCACCTTTTAAATAAATTCTGATTAAAACATTTTGGCTCGGAGTATATCTTGATCACGCTTTAAATTAGAGATTAGTAAATTTGGTATGATTTGTATCGTGGCTACAAACTAACATCGCCACCAACCTCTGCCACATTAAAAGAGTGTATTCACACTTACCCCATTTTAGGAGGATGTCAGCGCCTAATCACGGACACTCTACGCACGTCAACACAGAGCACTGATCATAGTTCGAGTTTGGCTAGAAACAAGAATAAAGTCACGACGTGGCATGTAAGTGATCGTTATTTTGAAAAAAGCTTTTTTTTTATTTGAAATCTTTGCAACGACTAAACTCATTCTAAATTATGTAGGGTTTCAATTTAATTATGTTCAGTTTTTTTTACTAAATTAAATTTATTTTTGAATTATATATATATATATAAATATATATATACATACATATATGTTTGTATATATTATATTGAAATTTAATATTTAGGGTTTGAACTATTCAAAATTATGCAGGGCTACGTTGATATTATTTTCTGGATCATTTATTTATTTCACTGAATTGAATTTTTATAACTATACTATTTCACTAACTTTATCTTAAATTTGGAATTCATGGTCAGGCTAATGATTAATGTTACCATTATGTTTGTAAACTCATTTTGTGTTTGACTTTTATAGTTCACCTTTTAAATAAATTCTGATTAAAACATTTTGGCTCGGAGTATATCTTGATCACGCTTTAAATTAGAGATTAGTAAATTTGGTATGATTTGTATCGTGGCTACAAACTAACATCGCCACCAACCTCTGCCACATTAAAAGAGTGTATTCACACTTACCCCATTTTAGGAGGATGTCAGCGCCTAATCACGGACACTCTACGCACGTCAACACAGAGCACTGATCATAGTTCGAGTTTGGCTAGAAACAAGAATAAAGTCACGACGTGGCATGTAAGTGATCGTTATTTTGAAAAAAGCTTTTTTTTTATTTGAAATCTTTGCAACGACTAAACTCATTCTAAATTATGTAGGGTTTCAATTTAATTATGTTCAGTTTTTTTTACTAAATTAAATTTATTTTTGAATTATATATATATATATAAAATATTCCAAAATAAATTTAATTTAGTAATTTATATTTTACTAAATTAAATTTATTTGGGAACTAGAATTTGATTTGGATACTGACATATTATGGTCTTAAACCTTTTTGATCCGAGTTCGTATGATTTACTCATAAGTCAAAATTATTTAATTTAATCTTCGTGCGCTCTTTTGCAGTTTATTTCTTTTGCCATATACTTACAGTTGTATTGAGTTCAAGTGTAGCTAATAATGTTTGGTATAATAATAATAATAGAAATGGAAAGGGAGAACGAATCAAATATTTTAACACATTAATTAAGGGGATAGAAGACACAAAACTTATATATATAAATATTTTAACACATTAATTAAGGGGATAGGATATATATAAGTTTTGGGTCTTCTACCCCATTAATAATGTGTTCAAATATTTGATTCATTCTCCCCTTCCATTTTTATTAAAAGTTTCATAATTATTTAATCAAATATCAAAGCTATTCACCGACAACGTGGCCCTAAATGTCATAAAGCTGATTATCTTGTTAAAAAACTTTCAAAAAATATATATTAATACTATTTTGTTCGATATTCTAGTCATATACTATTACTATTATTTTATATCCCCAGGGGGTGTGGTTTATTAATGGGTAACCATACGTCCCATTTTAAACGGGATAGTCCAGTTCTTTTGTTGTGTCCAGTCAGTCCCGTAATTTTAATAAAAATCCTGTTTTTGTCCCATTTTTTATTAAAAAAAACTATATTCTTAGATGTTAGTGTCAATCATAGCCTATAATCAAGTTCGCATCAATGGATGCTATTAGAGATAACAGTCATTCGTGTGACCATTGATAGAGTCAAATTGATCGAGATCGACGATTACCCAATGAACAAATAGTGTGAGTTTAGAGTCATTTATAAAAATAAAATAAAAACCACATGTCGGCAACACTCGCGCGCTTCAGCGTGGCGTCGGTTTTGTTCTGGGATTCTATGTTCTGTGTGGTTGTTGGCTGCATCATACACACGCTGAATACCAGAACCTATAATTTTATTTTACATTTTTAAAAGTTTTAGGGCCAGTTTCATAGTCAAATTTAGTACGACTCAAGTGCGGCGCTACACTAAGTACATGACGACACCCACCTAAACTCGAATGGAATGGGCCGTTCTCGCATAGGAAACTGGCCCATTCCATTCTGGTTTAGGTAGGTGTCGTCATGAACTTAGTGTAGCGCCGCACTTGAGGCGTACTAAATTTGACTATGAAACTGGCCCTTAGAGCCTCAATTTTAAATTATCAAAGAAGTGAAGATGCACATTCAACAATGATTTCCAAATAATTCAAAATCATTAAACTGAACAAACTGTTTAGTGATAAAAACGAAGTGGTAGGTCAGCATTGTAATGTATATTTTTCCGTTGCTTATGGAGGTGGGAGAGACAGCAATCAACATCTACGTAACCAGAAACAAGTATGATGAGATAGCTTTGGGTTTGGTCAAAAACATCAGCTCGTTTATTGTGAGACGTGGTGTTGATGGTGAAAGGAATTATCTTGCATCATGTGAAGCTCTTGTTGTTATTATACTGTGCATCACAATCCAAGTTTTAGAACAAATGACGCTTGTCGAAATTAATAAATATTTATAAACAGACATTTGCTTCAGCGCGTACAAAGTCAGAAGCAATAAATATCAACGTATTATCACCATATATACTGGTTGAAGTAACGATGAATTTGGATAAAACTGAAAGTATTGCTGTAAGTTTAGATCCATCAAACTGTTTCCGATTGTTGTGAGTTACTTTTAGCAAGCTGCGGTGTCCGAGCTAAAATTATAAATTTACTTCCCTACCTGGTGAAACATCCGACCTACAAAGTGCTATGTTGAAGGGAGTAATTGATAAATTCGCCTGACAAGACCAAATGGTAGCTCAGTGTGCTGATAATACCAACACAAATTAGGACGGTTGTAAAAGAGTTGTTAAAAATAACGTGTAGTGAATAGTTGAAATGGTACTGGAGCGAGAAATTCTTGGTATCGGTTGTGAGGCTCACGTTATTCACAATTGTCTCCTATGTGTTGTCGATTGCTTAACAATTGATATGGAATTTTTTGCAATAAAGGTATAAAAATATGCACAGTAAGAGTTGGCGATCTTAATCTTTTGTTACTTTGCAGGAAACAACTTTGCTAAATTGTTGAAACATGCGAATACAAGGTTTTAGACATTGGGCCCATCAATTGACAGAATTTAGAGCATGTTTGATGGACTTCTTTCATATTTTGTTTCTCAAGAAAAGTGTTCAGCCATGTTGCAGAATCTGTTTGATGATCCCTGTTCGAACCTGTGGTGGGTATCAATTTAAGAGATCAAGTGTCTACATACCAAACTTACACTAGCTCCGTTGAAACAAATATTATTTCAGCTACAGAAATAGCCGCGAATATTGAAAATATTTTGAACATATTAGAAGCCAGAAAAAGTGAACTTTTTGTAACAACTTATGTCAAAAATAAACTAAATTTATTAGTAGAATTGGGAAATTAAGGAGGACAAGTTTTTTGAAGTAGTTTAGAACTTCTAAGAAACCAGCCTAGACTCTGTAAACAAGTGCAAGTCCAGTTTGGGAAATACTGAGAAACCAAAGTGTGTGCTACTAAGGATGATGCCCGAATGAAAAGAAATACAGGACTGTTTGAAACAAGGAAATGATCACACGAACAGGAACAGATGAAACTCGTGCATTCAATCTGTGGGCTCTCACAAAATCAAAAGTTGTGAGGAGGTTGAATGCATGGAACGAAGAAAATATTTCTGTATTTCATAAAATGGTGCAAATATTTTCTTAAATGAATGATCACATTTTAGATTTTCATGATTTTTGTAATGTAGTAGAGTTTATTCTTTGTTTGCCAGAAATTAGACCATCCATGGAAAGAATAATTTATATTATGAATGTGGTCCAAAGAAAAATATAAATTAATTATAAGATCTCTAAGTGCCAAGCTAATTAATTGTAAGACAAAATAGTGATATGGAGTGTGATAAGTTTTATGAAAAGATTTTGAAAGAATGAAATTTGTTGCGCAAAGTAATTTCATCCGAAAAATACTCATGGTATGGGCAGGATGAAATGCAGTCCCCAGCTACATCGACCTAAGAGTTTTGGTGATGTTTCGGTGAAAAATGATTGTAAGTTTACTGAATTTATGTCACAAATTTTTTTGTGTATAATGAATTAACAGTTTTGTTAACCCTTAACTACCATGGTAAAAAAAAATCACACATTTGCCATGATGGGGTCATGAGCGACCCCTATATTTTTTTGCTTTGGAAAAAAATAAACTTATAGATAAAAATTCAAAAAACCTTTATTTATTCTTCATATATATATATATATATATATATATTAGAAAGAATAGTACACCATTATTTGATTATTTTTTTATTTAACATAAAGATACTGTGTTTTTTTTTCCAAAAAGGTCACAAATGAAATATTTTAAAACACAGTTTACCAAAATGATCACAAAATCTTTATATAACACTATTTTATTAAACTCAACACAGTTCCAAGTCCCCAAATGGTGTTCCTGGCTACCTGCAATTTCTTTAATATATATTTGTTTACCTTTTGAAATTAGTGGGGGCAATTTTTAGCAATTTTTAGTAACAAAAATTGATATTTTAAAATTATTCAAATTAAACTCACCTCCCTATCAATCAGTGCAGTCATCACAGAAGATCTCTTGGGTGCTATGATTCTTACACACTCCTCTGAAGCATTTGGAGCATGAGGTACCATGTTTCTGGTCCCTGTTGCGTGGACAAATGTGGCACCTCCGTCTTTTTGGTGGGTTTTGTTGCTGGTCATCAGCAGGTCGAAATTCTCCTCCTGCACCCAAGATCTTTGAAATTATTGAACGCAATTCTCGTGGTAGGGTTTTTACTGTAGACCGTCGAAGTAGGTGCTTTTTTATTAGGCCTCTTCCTAGTGAGACAAGGAACAGGCGACGGTGAGAATCATCAGTATGTTTGGCGGCTTGAAGAACAACATGTGCGTTAACTCCAGCAATATCCATTATTGCAAACCAGATGGCCATTGGCCATCTTCTAGTACGGCAACCAACTGAAAAGTTCGCACATTTTTGGTCCAAGACATCTACTCCAACTTTAGTGGTATTGTAGAAGTCAATGACCTCGGGTTTTTTGTCATCACGATCCAGAATAGATTTTTCATGGTGCATAGAAGAAACAAGAACAACTGCCCGATTCTTTTTTGACACGTAAGATAGGAGTGTTTTGTCTGCTGTAAAGGCAAAGTCTGTTGAGTGAAGTTTTCGGGTTTTATTAGGCAAGAAACGGGCAGGTATTTCTATTTTATTTTTTCTCATTGTTCCCACATATGTTAGTCCCTTTCGCTTCAGTTCATCAACAAGTTCTATCGAAGAAAAATAGTTGTCCCCTGTGACGTTACGGTTTGTTTGTGTAATTGGTTCAATCAGAGACAAAACCGTTAAAGTCGGCTTTAATAAATTTCTAGGATTTGGTACATCTAGTCCTCCACAGTAAATGAATCCGTTTACAAAGTAGCTGGTTCTAGCATCAGACAAAATGAATATTTTTAAACCATATTTTGCTGGTTTACTTTTCATGTACACACGGTATCGGAATTTTCCTCTGAACGGGACTAGCATCTCGTCAACTGTGGCATACTGTCCGCAAGAGTAGTTAGATTGTGAATTCACAACAAATTCATTGAAAATTTCAGATATAGCTGCAAGTGGATCATTCTCTTTACGTTGTTCTCTCGTTGTAGCATCATCAAACCGCAAAGCATTCAGAAAAAACAAAAATCTGTTTTTGGTCATTGTGGCTCGGAATATGTCTCTACCTGTTCCATCTGTTTCAAACAATGAAGTCACATCTTCATGATTGGATCTGAACACACCGGCTAAATGCAGTAAACCAAAAAATGCTTCCAACTCAACCTCATCAGTGTGCTGAGTGTATTGGCAATCTAAATTTTGCTGCCCATAATTTGCTGCCATGTCAGTTATTTTTTCATTTGTATTTACAAGAATACACTGTATCATTTGTTTGTCTATAAAAAGTCGCCAAGCATCAATAGGTGTTTGTGGCTTGTTGATTCGAGCATCACCAATTATACCAGGAAGTTTGGTTACGAGATTATGGGAACGCACACGGCTTGTTGGTGGAGGATCCAAAGACCACTTAAATGGTGGAACATTATTCTTGATCATTTTCTTGGTTCTGCGGCCAAGCAATACATGAGCAGAAACACGAGGCTGGGGCTCAGGCTGCCGTGGCGGAACATCAACGTCATTATCATCAGAGTCACCAGAACTATAAACATAATCTGAATCGTCAGCAGACATATCTGAATTTGTATCATGGTCACTTTCTTCTGGTGGTGCATCTGATGTCTCAGAAGCTGCATCGTTATCAGACAAAGCAGCATCTAAAAGTCTAACAATTTCTTCTGAATTATGTGCTAGGTTTCTTTCGGCCATCTTACTTTGTAATAAAAACAAATTATTCACTCAACAACAACAAAAGCACACCCAGAAATATATTTTAGAATTTAAGAAATACAATTAACTTTTATGAAAAACTACTACGATACAACCATGGCGGGGTCAAAAATGACCCCGATAAGCACTCAACCTTGAACGCACAAGGGCACACAACAAACACAACTTTCCTCCTACACAGACTGGCGGGCACTGGGATTACATGGAATTGCAGGGCGTTAGCAACTTACCCTGCCGAGATATCTAGAAACTAAACTGCATGGGGTCTCATATGACCCCATCATGGTAGTTAAGGGTTAACTGGAATTTCCCCCCTTTCCCACGCTCCGTTCCATCTGGTTTTAGTCTCAAGGTATTATGGTCAGCCTATTTATTTATGTTATACAGAATACAACTGGAGCGCAAATGGTCTCTCCCAGGACTCATGAAACCTTTGCGCCTGCCCTGCACACGATAGCCCCTTCGAGGCTAGTCTCAACGTGGAGGAAACCAGAGAGTGACACCATAAAGGAGTCAACTTAGAGTCCGTTCGCGATAATTATTTTTTTACCTGGATGACAGTAAAAAATCACATGTCTAGGTATTGGGCTGCCAACACTTTTAAAAGATAAATGTTTTGTTATAAATGATAAGTTTTAATTGTATGTTATATTCTATATTTAAAATAATATAAACTTTAGTCTACTCATGCTATTTTATTTCTTTTAATAATTTATATATAGAAAATCCAAAACAGAATTTTATACACAATTTTAAGTTCTTATTCTTGTTTTTTGAGTGTTATCGATAGTGTGTAATACATTAGTAGTGCAAACATTAATACTTTTAATAAAGGCATCGTATTTACTTGGTAAAATGGAAATACTTGTCCTTTTTTTATATATTTAATATTTTATTTTTGGTGACCTGGCGGTTTAGGGGTAAGGTGTTAGACTTCTATGCTGGCGGCCGGGGTTCAATCCTCAGTCCCGGCACAGATTTATCTGATTACCAAACCCTTCCTTCACCTCTGACAAGACATCTTGTGAATGTGGAGAATGTCGGGTCCCCACCGTGGTTCGGATTCCACGTTAAACTGTAGGTCCTCCATTTCATCTCACAATCACCCTACCATTACACATTAGCGTAAGTGCGTATAACCCGAACGGGTAGTAAGACGCGGTGCTAATAATAATAATATTTTATTTTATGATTATTTTATTGTATCTCGAAATATTTAACAGAATAAAATATTTTTATCAGCTACGTTGGTGCACCATTGTAAAGAACTAGTTTGTGTCATGATCAATCACATGGTTTAAGTTCGTCGGTCGCCATTTTGAAGCAATATTTGTTCGAGCTTTTGTGCAAGTGCTGTGAACTATACTTTTTTAAGTGGAATAAAACGTTAAATAATCTTTGTGGCTGACCTCAAATAAATATTAACAGTTTTGGCTTAGATTGCTTTGGTTAACTATCACAGTCATACGTTACCATATGTTCTCATTACAGTCATCCAAAGTGACATATGTCAGCTGTTGGCGAAGGGATATATTAGGGACTATTTCTAGTAACTTTTTGAGCTGTCATCAAAGTTAGCTCGGGTGGAGAATGTACTCTTGTCTGTTGAGTGATTGCCATTCTCATGTTTGGGTCGAGAAACTGGGCTACAATATCATCAGGACGAACAGGAAGCCTGTTTCCTTTATTTAGGTCTTTCATTCCTTCTCCGTACGAATTCTCGTGAAGTTAATTGAAACTCCTTCCATTTTATCTCTCTATCTATTCAAATCACCAATAACAGCCCTGATTTTAGAGCGTATTTATTTGCTCGCGTATAACCCAAACGGATACTAAAATGTGGTCCTATTAGTCGGTTTTCCACGTCCTGCTTACCATCCGGTTTATCCCCGTATCTGTAATCATTGTGCAAAGAAGATTAAGGCGAAATTTGAAATAAGTGTATCCTCAGTTGCGTGCCAGGAAATTTGAGAAACCATCATATCCGCCCGGGATTTGTGCCCTGACATTGTGCGAGTGGCCACCAACGCAGGGGAAAAAAAGTATTTAAAAAAACATACATGAGAATGTATTTGTTTCTACCGTGTAAGAGCAAGAAGATGTACAAATAAATAAAAGAAGAAATATCTTATCCTCCCCTTCAAACAAGTACAAGCCGAGTTACATACCCAATCAAAATATTCTCACGTATGGCTCAAATTACTAGAATTAGAGCTACGGAAACGCCGATTTGAAGAGTGTGTTCTCACATATGTAACACCTCTACATGACGTGACATGGACCCCTGTTGCGCCGACGGTCGCCTTGTTGTGATGTGGGGTCATTGACCCGTGGCGGAAGGTCCCCCACGCACACACGTGGAGGTGAGGGGCATAGCTAGCCCAAGTGAAGACCACGTGTCTATTGTTTGTACTCTCCGCCGCGGTTGTAGCCGCGGAGCCACCAAGGATACGTTGGGAAAGGCACGTGGAACGAGTCGGTTGTTGGCTTTTGCTCGTCGTCTGACCTTCGGCGAGATTCCCCGGTGGCTCAATCGGTGCCGGTGTGAAGACTTTTGTGGAGGTCAGGAGTTCAAATCCGCTCAGGTGTCGATTGAGACAAGTTTTAATAATAATATTTAGCACCGCGTCTTACTACCCGTTCGGGTTATACGCTTTAAGTACTAATTACTCTAAGGGATTAGGAATTGGGAAGGTTGAATTAGAGGAAGTGAACCCGCATTTGCGTGGAGGGAGAGTGGAAAACCACTTAGGAAAAAACACCCCCAGTTCACCCGACCGAGATTCGAACCTCGATCTCCCCGTCCTCAGCAGTCTAGCTCAACACGACAAGCGCGCGTTAGCCAACTTCGTCACCGAGGCGGGTGACAAGTTTTAAACGTTGTACCTAATGGGAGGAGCATTTACGTTCGATTGTCAAACTAATCATGCTAATTAATTAGACGGATAATTACGGTTTTAATATACATTTATGTATCACCATTATAACCTCACCTCCTCCTACGATATTTATCGACCGACACCTTAAGCTCAGTCGGTAATGTGTATTTCCGCAGAGCTAAGGGCCCTAGGTTCGATTACTGGCATGGCCGAAATATTAATCATTTGTGAAATGTGCGTTTAACCGTTCACAGTGATAAATTAACGGCCAGGGGACTGGTTGTCTTGTCTGTTCTAGATTTAAGTTAGTTTATAAGTCATGTGTTGACATAATCAGTCGGTTCATAAAGTTCCTCAAATAAATTAAACGAAAATATTATATTTAAAAAAATACATGTTGAAATATTTCCAAGAGAGGGAGTTCTATAGGGTAACCCCCTTCTACTAAGTGTTATTAGTCATATATTTAACATTCCTCCTCAATGTCTTAACTAGCTCTATTAACTTTGTGGAGTTTAATACAATATTCCTGCCCACAGCTCAAATAATATTTCCAATAGCTCTAGGCTGACCTGGCGGTCTAGGGGTAAGGTGTCGGACTTCTGTGCTGGCGGCCGGGGGTTCAATCCTTGGTCCCGGCACAGATTTATCTGATTACCAAACCCTTCCTTCACCTCTGACAAGACATCTTGTGAATGTGGGGAATGCCAGGCCTCCACCGTGGTTCGGATTCCACGTTAAACTGTAGGTCCTCCATTTCATCTCACAATCACCCTACCATTACACATTAGCGTAAGTGCGTATAACCCGAACGGGTAGTAAGACGCGGTGCTAATATTAATAATAATAATAATAATAATAATAATAACAAAGATATAGTGCAGTGTGAGATCTTGACCGGCGCAAATCGTTACAAACAGAAAGCTAATTAAAGAACCAGCTGATGCTGGAGGAATCTCTTGTTATTAATGTTGGTTATCGGTTTGATGGGACTGATGTTTGTTGTACTAGCTCATCTCGGATCTAGTCTTGAAGGGAAGAGTAAAATACCCGACTTTGGTCAGGTCATTCACCCCGCGTCCTTCTCACTTGCACCGCTGTTACCTGTTCAGAAAACATTGTCTCTTTAATCACGTACTAGGTACAAATTTAACGACCAGATATTTTAATAAAAGGTGTAATTTCATCCTCGGGCTATGTTCAGAACTTAGCATGTTGAAAATTATATTTTGCTAGGAATGCTACCTAAACTATGGATATTTAATTGTAGCATAAAATCCATATTTAGTCAATTATGTTTTTTGATCGCCAGAGAAGTATATTTATAAACATGTGATTATTGAAATATATTTTAAATATGAAAACTATTGAATTGAACTAGGCGGCTTTGACTTATCGTGAACGTGAAAGCTCTACCACTAAGCTAACCTGGGTTCATTCACTACTCAATGCACACTTGAGTCAAAGTACTAGGATCGATTCCCATTTCCAGGTGTCATATTTAACCTATTTTAACACCTTGTCTTACTACCGGTTCTGGTTTTATACATGTTTACTAATTATGCTAATGAGTTAGGGATGAGTAAAGTTGAATTTAGAGGAAGTGCACCCACATTTACGTGGAGGGAAAATGGAAAACTATTTTTTGGGAAACGCACCTTCAGTATAACCGACCGGGATTCAAACCCCGATCTATCTATCATAAGCAGTTTAGTATAACACTAGGTGACCTGGCGGTCTAGGGGTAAGGTGTCAGACTTCTATTCTGGCGGCCGGGGTTCGATCCTCGGTCCCGGCACAGGTTTATCTGCTTACCAAACCCTTCCTTCACCTCTGACAAGACATCTTGTGAATGTGGGGAATGCACCGGCCTCCACCGTGGTTCGGATTCCACGTTAAACTGTAGGTCCTCCATTTCATCTCACAATCACCCTACCATTACACATTAACGTAAGTGCGTATAACCCTAACGGGTAGTAAGACGCGGTGCTAATAATAATAATAATAATAATAATAATATAACACGAGGGTAATGCCTTAGGCCATGCGGCCACCTTAATTAATTATATTTAAAATAAAATACATCGTTTTAAATGAAACTTGAAAAAATAACTTGAACCTGGGACCTTTCTTTGTCTATCAATCCTGTGTAGGTCTACATGAAACCTTTTGACTTATTTTTTATCAAATAAAATATTAAATTCAATATATTTTTAGTCATTTAGCAATTTGTGTTATATTATTATTATTATTATTATTATTAGTACCGCGTCTTACTACCCGTTCGGGTTACACGCACTTACGCTAATGTGTAATGGTAGGGTGATTGTGAAATGAAAATGGAGGACCTACAGTTTAACGTGGAATCCGAACCACGGTGGAGGCCTGGCATTCCCCACATTCACAAGATGTCTTGTCAGAGGTGAAGGAAGGGTTTGGTAATCAGATAAATCTGTGCCGGGACCGAGGATTGAACCCCGGC
>CABFOW010005707.1:17725-32663 GCA_902141385.1 Timema californicum
TAATTATCTTTGTGGAGGAACTCGACCGTTGCTATCAGACTAATTATCTTTGTGGAGGAACTCGACCGTTGCTATCGGACTAATTATCTTTGTGGAGGAACTCGACCGTTGCTATAGAACTAATTAACTCTGTGGAGTAACTCAACAATTGCTATCGAACTAATTATCTTTGTGGAGGAACTCGACCATTGCTATCGGACTAATTAACTCTGTGGAGTAACTCAACCATTGCTAACGAAATAATTAACTCTGTGGAGTAACCCAACAATTGCTATCGAACTAATTATTTTTGTGGAGGAAATCGACCGTTGCTATCGAACAAATTATCTTTGTGGAGGAACTCGACCGTTGCTATTGAACTAATTAACTATGTGGAGTAACTCAACAATTGCTATCGAACTAATTATCTTTGTGGAGGAACTCGACCGTTGCTATTGGACTAATTATCTTTGTGGAGGAACTCGACCGTTGCTATCGGACTAATTATCTTTGTGGAGGAACTCGACCGTTGATATCGGACTAATTATCTTTGTGGAGGAACTCGACCGTTGCTATCGGACTAATTAACTCTGTGGAGTAACTCAACCATTGCTATCGAACTAATTATCTTTGTGGAGGAACTCGACCGTTGCTATCGGACTAATTATCTTTGTGGAGGAACTCGACCGTTGCTATCGAACTAATTATCTTTGTGGAGGAACTCGACCGTTGCTATCGGAATAATTAACTCTGTGGAGTAACTCAACAATTGCTATCGAACTAATTATCTTTGTGGAGGAACTCGACCATTGCTATCAGACTAATAAGCTTCGTGGAGTAACTCGACCATTACTATTGTACTAATTATTTCCGTGGAGTAAATCGACCAATACTATCGGACTAATTATCTCCGTGGAGTAACTTGACCGTTGCTATCAGACTAATTATATCTGTGGAGTAAATCGACCATTACTATCGGACTAATTATCTCCGTGGAGTAACTCGACCATTGCTATCGGAATAATTATCTCCGTGGAGTAAATCGACTATTGCTATCGGACTAATTATCTCCGTGGAGTAACTTGACCATTACTATCAGACTAATTATCTCCGTGGAGTAAATCGACCATTACTATCGGACTAATTATCTCCGTGGAGTAAATCAACCATTACTATCGGACTAAATATATCCGTGGAGTAAATCGACAATTGCTATCGGACTAATTATCTCCGTGGAGTAAATCTACCATTGCTATCAAACTAATTATTTCCGTGGAGTAACTCGACCATGAATATCGGACTAATTATTTCCATGGAGTAAATCGACCATTACTATTGTACTAATTATTTCCGTGGAGTAAATCGACCATTAATATCGGACTAATTATTTCCGTGAAGTAACTCGACCATTTCTATCGGACTAATTATATCCGTGGAGTAACTCGACCATTACTATCGGACTATTTATTTCCGTGCAGTAGATCGACCATTAATATCGGACTAATTATTTCCGTGGAGTAAATCGAACATTACTATTTTACTAATTATTTCCGTGGAGTAAATCGACCATTAATATCGGACTAATTATTTCCGTGGAGTAACTCGACAATTTTTATCGGACCAATTATCTCCGTGGAGTAACTCGACCATTAATATCGGACTAATTATTTCCGTGGAGTAAATCGACCAATACTATTAGACTAATTATCTCCGTGGAGTAACTCGACCATTGCTATCAGGCTAATTATCTCCGTGGAGTAAGTCGACCGTTGCTATCAGGCTAATTATCTCCGTGGAGTAAATCGACCATTACTATCGGACTAATTATCTCCGTGGAGTAAATCGACCGTTACTATTGGACTAATTATCTCCGTGGAGTAAATCGACCGTTACTATCGGACTAATTATCTCCGTGGAGTAACTCGACCGTTGCTATCAGGCTAATTATCTCCGTGGAGTAAATCGACCATTACTATCGGACTAATTATCTCCGTGGAGTAAATCGACCATTACTATCGGACTAATTATCTCCGTGGAGTAACTCGATCGTTGCTATCGGACTAATTATCTCCGTGGAGTAACTCGACCGTTGCTATTGGACTAATTATCTCCGTGGAGTAAATCGACCATTACTATCGGAATAATTATCTCCGTGGAGTAAATCGACCATTACTATTAGACTAATTATCTCCGTGGAGTAACTCGACCGTTGCTATCAGGCTAATTATCTCCGTGGAGTAATTCGACCGTTGCTATCAGGCTAATTATCTCCGTGGAGTAAATCGACCATTATTATCGGACTAATTATCTCCGTGGAGTAACTCGACCGTTACTATTGGACTAATTATCTCCGTGGAGTAAATCGACCATTACTATCGGACTAATTATCTCCGTGGAGTAACTCGACCGTTGCTATCAGGCAAATTATCTCCGTGGAGTAAATCGACCATTACTATCGGACTAATTATCTCCGTGGAGTAACTCGATCGTTGCTATCGGACTAAATTATCTCCGTGGAGTAACTCGACCGTTGCTATCGGAATAATTATCTCCGTGGAGTAACTCGACCGTTGCTATCAGGCTAATTATCTCCGTGGAGTATGTCGACCGTTGCTATCAGACTAATTATCTCCGTGGAGTCACTCGACCGTTGCTATCAGACTAATTATCTCCGTGGAGTAACTCGACCGTTGCTATCAGACTAATTATCTCCGTGGAGTAAATCAACCGTTACTATTGTACTAATTATCTCCGTGGAGTAAATCGACCGTTGCTATAGGACTAGTTATCTCCGTGGAGTAACTCGACCGTTGCTATCAGACTAATTATCTCCGTGGAGTAACTCGACCGTTGTTATCGGACTAGTTATCTCCGTGGAGTAACTCGACCGTTGCTATCAGACTAATTATCTCCGTGGAGTAACTCGACCGTTGCAATCGGACTAATTATATCCGTGGAGTAACTCGACCGTTGCTATCGGACTAATTATATCCTAGGAGTAACTCGACCATTGCTATCAGACTAATTATCTCCGTGGAGTAACTCGACCATTGCTATCAGACTAATTATATCCGTGGAGTAACTCGACCGTTACTATTGTACTAATTATCTCCGTGGAGTAAATCGACCGTTGCTATCGGACTAATTATCTCCGTGGAGTAACTCGACCGTTGCTATCGGACTAATTATCTGCGTGGAGTAACTCGACCATTGCTATCAGACTAATTATCTCCGTGGAGTAACTTGACCATTGCTAACGGACTAATTATCTCCATGGAGTAACTTGACCATTTCTATCGGAATAATTCTCTCCGTGGAGTAACTCGACCGTTGCTATCAGACTAATTATCTCCATGAAGTAACTTGACCATTGCTATCGGAATAATTCTCTCCGTGGAGTAACTCGACCGTTGCTATCGGACTAGTTATCTCCATGAAGTAACTTGACCATTGCTATCGGAATAATTCTCTCCGTGGAGTAACTCGACCGTTACTATTGTACTAATTATCTCCGTGGAGTAAATCGACCGTTGCTATCGGACTAGTTATCTCCGTGGAGTAAATCGACCGTTACTATTGTACTAATTATCTCCGTGGAGTAAATCGACCGTTGCTATCGGACTAGTTATCTCCGTGGAGTAACTCGACCGTTCCTATCAGACTAATTATCTCCGTGGAGTAACTCGACCGTTGCAATCGGACTAATTATATCCGTGGAGTAACTCGCCCGTTGCTATCGGACTAATTATCTCCGTGGAGTAACTCGACCATTGCTATCAGACTAATTATCTCCGTGGAATAACTTGACCATTACTAACGGACTAATTATCTCCATGGAGTAACTTGACCATTGCTATCGGAATAATTCTCTCCGTGGAGTAACTCGACCGTTGCTATCAGACTAATTATCTCCATGAAGTAACTCGACCATTACTATCGGACTAATTATCATCCGTGGAGTAAATCGACCATTACTATCGGACTAATTATCTCCGTGGAGTAAATCGACCGTTGCTATCGGACTAGTTATCTCCGTGGAGTAACTCGACCGTTGCTATCAGACTAATTATCTCCGTGGAGTAACTCAACCATTGTTATCGGACTAATTATCTCCGTGGAGTAACTCGACCGTTGCTATCGGACTAATTATCTCCGTGGAGTAGCTCGACCGTTGCTATCGGACTAATTATCTCCGTGGAGTAAATCCACCGTTACTGTCGGTCTAATTATCTCCGTGGAGTAACTCGACCGTTGCTATCAGACTAATTATCTCCATGAAGTAACTCGACCATTACTATCGGACTAATTATCTCCATGGAGTAACTCGACCATTACTATCGGACTAATTATCTCCATGGAGTAACTCGACCATTGCTATCGGAATAATTATCTCCATGGAGTAACTCGACCATTGCTATCGGAATAATTATCTCCGTGGAGTAGCTCGACCGTTGCTATCAGACTAATTATCTCCGTGGAGTATCTTGACCAATACTATCGGACTAATTATCTCCATGGAGTAACTCGACCATTACTATCGGACTAATTATCTCCGTAGAGTAACTCGACCATTGCTATCGGACTAATTATCTCCGTGGAGTAAATCGACTTTTGCTATCGGACTAATTATCTCCGTGGAGTAACTCGACCATTGCTATCAGACTAATTATCTCCGTGGAGTAACTCGACCACTACTATTGTACTAATTATTTCCGTGGAGTAACTCGACCATTGCTATTGTAATAATTATTTCCGTGGAGTAACTCGACCATTACTATCGGACTAATTATCTCTACGGAGTAAATCTACCATTGCTATCGGACTAATGATCTCCTTGGAGGAACTCCTAATCCCCGATATCTACTTAGCATTATTTTTAGATAAAAATTTGATAATGATAAACATAATATTTTGTACTATATATAGGCTGTACTAATGTACTATATATAAATCTGCCAAACCATTTAAGTTTAAGAATAATTCTCAAATACAAGTATGTTATTTTGCTCACTTAAATTAAAATTTTTGAAACTGGGCCATACAAAATGTACATTTTAGTTATTATTTTGATCAGTGAATTCATTAAATGATCTTCCCCATCTGCAAATTTGAGATGGTTAAAAAAAATTGGCAGGGATTTGGGTAAAATACAGAATATTCTTGAAAATAAGATATACCATTACGATATTAACTTTTAGTCACATTTGGGTCCAAGTTCATACTTACTGTACCTAAAACAAGTCACAAGGTCACCGATCGAATCCAAGTGATAGTCAACATTATTCCTTGCATTGTAGCATTCTAGTATGAAAAAAGTCCAATTAAAATTGTCATTATTTTGTGGACGACATTGATATTATTCTACTGTCTTATTACTTGTATTATTTGAAAAGTAGACTCATGAGTCTTGATACCATCTTATGATTCCATGGCTACGAATATAAGAAATACATTTTAGTAACTTTGGTAACAGTCATAATACTGTTATTACTTTCAAATTTCTTCTAATAGATTGTGCTTTACTTGATTTTATGTTGCAAATTGGTTTCCGTCTTTTCAATGAATAGGCTCCTTGTTGGGTGGACAGAGTCTTTAGAGGAAGTATAATGCAGCTCTCTGAAGTCCATTTCCACAGCAGTTCACAAGCGGCACAGATCCGCAATGGCTTCCCCTTCCTTCTTCTTGGGGGGCTACAAAAATGATTTATGTCGCTCGTATCTTCCGGTTTATTCAACGGATCCTCCTGTACCTCTCCAGGAGCTGTCCTCAGATGTCAGATGCTCCCAAGTGGGTCATCACCAATAGGTTGGGAAGTGTCACGCCGTTGGAGGTGATGTGAGGTGTTCTTTGTCGAGAGTTTTCTCTTAAATGCATAGATTTTCAACCTGTGGTTTGCGTCCCCCTAGGGATAAGTAGCGTATTACTAGGGGTACGCTAAATACGTGCTCCAGGAGCTTGGGGTCTATGTTATAAACCCGGGTGGGTCCCACAGACGTCTAAAAGCCCTGCCTGAAGGAACAAGATGTGATCACCAGTAGTCCAAGGGAGACTCTCATACCCCGGTAGAACAGTGACAGCTCTAGAACCGCTTATATGTTGGTAGTTTTTTAAACCATTTTTATAATCTCTCTTTCTTTCCCTTATATATTTGCAAAGTGAGATAACCCATCTTGCATGGATAAAATCATGGGGTGATCTGAGATGTCTGTGCTTGATTTCAATTTATTCTATTCCTTTGTTTCCCCTATGTCGTTCCGTTTTGACCACATGCTTTCAAATGAGTCGTTGAACACTCGCTGACACAAGGCAGAACAAAAGCGACGAGACACGACGACACATAGTGAGGCACGTCGAAACAAAGCAGCTGTCCTCCCACACTCCCATGTTTCATCCAGTTTGTCTCACGTGTTTCGTGAAAAAATATGTCACTGCGCTAGCGCAAATCTTGAAGTCTGGGGCCGCGTGACGATAGTCTCCTTCAAAACTTGAGCTGAGTTGATTATTCTTGTTTTGTTTTTCTTGAAAATGCCGAAAAAAGAGACTACCGGTAATGAGTGTAGAGACATGGATGCGTACATTTTCAAATAACATTTATCAATTATTTTTTTCATTGATAGGATGAACTCATTGTCTCCTACTCGAGGCTTTCTCCTACATAACCAAACAATCACAGGAAATTATAACTAACACTTAATAAGTATCAATATCACCAACCTGACACACTGCCATCTGGTACCAAATGAAACTTTTTTTTTCATGTTTCATTTGAAAAAACAGTTTAAACCTTGTTTGTGTCGTATATTTAAGATGTTTTATTTATTATGTTTTGAAACGTTTTGTGTCAGCATTTGTGCGCCCTGTCTTACTGTGCCTAGACTCTACGCTAGTTTCACCTTAGTTAAATGGGGATTTTGTAAAAAAACAAAATTGATTGTTTATTGTAGTATGCATGTAAAATATAGTAAAATAGTTAATAATATTTAGCACCACGTCTTAATACCCGTTCGGGTTATACGCTTTAAGTACTAATCACTCCAATGGATTAGGAATTGGGAATGTTGAATTAGAGGAAGTTAACCCGCATTTGCGTGGAGGCAGAGTGGAAAAACATTTGGGAAAAACCACCCCCAGTTCACCCAACTGAGATTCAAACCTCGATCTCCCCGTCCTCGGCAGCCGAGCTCAACACGACAAGTGCGTTGGCCAACTACGCCACCGAGGCGGGTGGTATAATAGTTAACTATGCTTTGTAGAGTATTAATAATACAACACATTTCTTACCAAGTTAGTAAATTGATTACAAAACTCACCAGGAAAAATTGTTTTAATAAATGAATGTATTAAAAACTAGATAAAGTCTCAGGGTATTTGATATAATGTTAACAAATGTGGGGATAAGCGGCCGTAGACCATTTGTTTAGGAGATAGGCATGGTGAAGAAACGAGTAGGACCATTCATCAGAGAAAAAGTACGTCATCATCGTCGTTGCTCTGGTTGGGGTGACCAGTCAAACCAACGAAGTGGTAACATTTCAGCTCGTATTTATTCCAAACAATCAATTTAGCGGCACAGTGACACCTCATGTGCGTTAATAACTGACTCTCACTTATTACACCCTTTCTATCTCAAGGCAAATATATCTACCCGCATTCGAGTAGATGTGCCAAGCACTACTAGTAGTGGTCCTGATGTTTGGGAACAGCTATCTGATTGGTTGAATTTGATCAGGTGGCCACGTCACTCGTTCTCTGATTGGCTGTAAGTTTTCCCCCTCCCTTCTCGTGACCTCCTCCCCTCCTCCTGACCACTGTTACAGTGTTCCAAACCTGTTTATTTATGTCTCATTTTTTTATTTGCACTCATTACTATTTATGTGTGCTCAATGGTTATTTATTAGCGAACATTTGTATTTTATTTGTAATCATTGGATTTTTATGTCTGGGTATGATTTGGACAGGGTTTGGAGTTATTTATCTATTCATTTATTTGCTTGCAGTCCACAGTGCTGAGCGCTCCTCCCTAGGCATCGATAGTGAGCGCTGGGAGTATCTTCTCTGCACAGCCGCTCAGTGAAGAATGTGTTCACTGAGCAGCTGACATAATATCACGGCCATAAGGCCTCTTCCACATTTCCCTCACTCCCCCAAACTTCTTACATCACAATGAACGGACTAAGTTACACTGACTGCTCCCTCTAACAAGACTCTGTTGGACTGCTTTCCGTTCCCGGAACAAACAGCATGAACCTCTTCTAATGACCGTTTGGGGTAGTGTGATAAATGGTTCCCTCTGACTTAAGACCCCTTTCACTTCACCTCACTCCCCACTTCTTCAAGGTATGTGTTGCAACTCCCTATACGGTTATGAGTTTTCCCAGTATTGCAACCCCCTATGTGGTAATTAGTTTTCCCTGATGACTAGTGCCAGTTTGGTGGCTCGACAAGACAGGAATATAACACAGCCTTGAATGATAGCGCAGTAGGTTTTCCCTGATGACCAGCGCCAGATTGGGGGCTCGACAAGACAGGAATAGAGCGTGACCTTGAAACCGTGAGTTAAGTCATTGACTCTGGCAACCCTCTCCTCAGCAATGGCTTTTCCAATAACGTCATTGCACTGTCGCAACCCTGGTGACTGGCGTCAGTTTAGCGGGTCGACAAGATAAGTCGAGATAGAAATATGACACGAACTTGAATTATGTCACAATGGGTTTTTTCCCTGATGACTGGCACCAGTTTGGCGACTCGACAAGACCAGTCGAGAAAAGAATAGTTCGTAACCTTGAAACTGTGAGCTAGTACATGAGGTCATTGACTCTGTTCATATTTGGTGACAGTTTGATGGCTCAACAAAACGAGACCGGTATCTACGTGTAAGGGGACAGAAAAGTTTTGCGTGAGATAAAACATGATATTACAAAACATGTATTTACTAAAGATTAAAGGTTATACAGACATACATTAAAGAATTCACAGACATAAATAATATTTACTATACACTTTTACAGGAATGATGCATATATTCGTTTACACGTTTTTCTACAGTGGCTCTTAGATGCGTTAGTAAAATTGTTTTTAGTTCACAATCCAGCATGTAATAGTACAACCTGATGACTTGACGTGTATAGAAGGTAGTGCTGATAGGATCTATGTTTCTGATTTGCGTTTCCACCGTAGGCTGTTTGAGGTCGATGACATCCGCTGATTCTGTTAGCTTGTCGCAAATATCCAAGATGAGTGTTTCGATAAAATCGTTGCGATATCGTTCGACGGGTGTCAACTATATATCCCGGTGGTCAACGGCAACGTTGATGAGGTCCCATACCTCATAAAGACATGCTAAATAGGTGCTTAATAGGCTACCCCTTTGAGTCTGACGTCTTGTTTCTCACTGATGGCGATCATATGGTCACCGCACATGCGTCTTAGAGAAATTTCATGATTTGTCATACTAATTTTCTGAGGAGGCTGCATGTTGCTGAAAAACTTTGATATGACCGACTTGTAGTTACCCAGTTCTTGCCACTTTGTACGGTTAAACACCGCACAGTTCACTCCACATTTTTCTAACTGGACATAAGGTGTTAAGTTGTTCTTAACGCTCATGCTGACGATGACTTGCTTTGCGTTGACTTCCTCCAGCGGGAACAAAGTGTTGAGAATACTGGTGATGACGAGTGGCTTCAACGACTTTGCTTTGCGGTTGCAAACCTCTTGACCTTCCATGATGTTTGTTCACTTTGACGATGGTCACGGTTATGGCCAAAACGCGGTCTGGACGCCCCTTTTATAGTAACACGCTGATTGGACGCACCCTATTGAGGGGCGGCAGGACACTACAGACTTGAAAAATGTGTTGTAATATCTCACCAAATTAGCGTCGTTGCGAAGTTTCTGGGCACGATAAAGAATGTACATGAGACAGTAATGGCCACAAACGTTTGAGGTTATGATTTTAAATTGTACCGTGCTATGAAACTCGCAGGAAGTGTTTTTTCGTATAGATTCAAGGTGTGATTCTATACGGGGTGGAAAATCATAACTGTACAAATATTCTCCATTGGCCGTTTTTGTCAATAAAGATGGCGACCCAATGAGTCCCAGGCTCTGTGTGTGTGGATCACTGTTGATGACGAGAGCAATTTGATGAGCTATTATTGCGGGTAAATGATCATTAGGGAAAACACCTGACCAAACAAAACGGAACCACGGGTTTGTTTTCAGCGCATGTCTTATGGTGTGCGTGTTCATCTTCAATCATCCAATCTCGAATTCCCCAAACGATGGAGGCGGAACAGAAATTCCATATAGAACTATGTTCCATGCACATGGTGAGGACCATTTTAAGTGTTTTCAAAGACGAATAACCACTGTCGTAGAGATCTATGACGGGTATAGGCGTGTATTTAACTAGAAACATTTTCTTTTTTACCCCCTTGATGTAGACGGTTTCTGAACGCGTTGTGGCCCGGGAAATGAGGGATACGATTAGGTTGTAATACCCATCACCGCTCACCCAGGGAATACCGTGCAATTTGTTGACAATAGAGTCGGCTTGCTTTTCAATTGCGGTTGAAAGTTCCTCGATGGCGTATTGGTGTTGTAACACCCAATATTGAAGTCATGTAACGCATGCATATAAAACACTCAGCATTTTGACTGAAAGCTCTTTGTTGTCATCGATGAAGCTTTGGAAATCCACAATGACATCCATTGTTTAAAGGACGAGGTAAAGGGGCTGGAAGTCGATTATATTATGTCCCATATTCGGTCACGACGTTTCTGTTCTTTTCAATGGTGATGATGTTGGCAAACTCCCCGTACAGAATACAGTTGACGGTTTCGGTGAGAGCACTGGTGAAGCTCACTTCGATGATCAGAGATTGATGCCTCGTAAAATTCCAATGCAATGTCATGTGGAGGGACATATTAAGTGTGAGACTGAAAGCCGTGAGATTATATACCTTATGGAAGGCTTCCCGTGTGATGTAGCTACCTTCGTTCATGACATAAATACCCATTGTAGAAAACATTGTGTTTCAGAACATGACATAGTTGCCGTTTGAAAAATCGGGCTATAGCGGATTCGACGGCATTTGTTTTCCCTCCACGTACAGTGATAAATAGTTCCTGCCATAGGTTTAAAAGTTTAACGTGTTATAGGTGGCATCTCCGTTGAACGCAGCATTTGATACAAATCCCACGATGCATCATTTGGATAACTGTCCGGTGAATAAGTTGTCCAGTGATTTTCCCAGAACACCCATAGGTATAGTGAGTAATTTTACTTCCACACGTGTGATGTAATATTTTGCGGGATCGACATTTAATGCCATGGCATGTGCCAACAATATAGAAGGTGCTACTTTGACACGTCACAATAGAGGGCTGGCTTCAGTGATGTGAACCTTAAAGTGAGGGAGTTCAGGGATGGCCATAAGAATAAACCCGTCTCTGAAAAGAACCAACTTGACACTAAGTTCAATACCATTCAAAAGGTACTTATCTTGGTTAAAAAATTCACCGTGTAGATACCCCAAAAGGTCCTCTTTCTTACTTTTTTCAGTGAGACTCCTATGGGCCTCAAATCCCTTGCTGCTAGCGTTAGCCTCCTCAAAGGTTCCAGGGCTATCTGCGAGCCACAGACTTCATGTCAAATGTGTTCTTTTGATCTCACTGTTGTATTTGAGAAACGTTTCTGATTACGATATATAAGCATTCGTGTTTCTGGGCGGTGAGACTAGTTTTAGGTTTAAAAACACATCCACCTGTGTGAATAGCGAATGCAACCAGTTGTTGATGGGAGTGATTTACCCACCTAAGTGAAAGTGCCACCGTCAGGTATCATGATGCTCTTCTGAGATAGAGTGGAGTCTGTGAAAAATTGATTTAGGGCTCGCATTGAATGGTAACGGTATATTATATGGGCGAATAATTGGTGAGGGAAGAGACATATTTGTACTGGAGACATTGCACAGTTTCAAGATTGGTTTGCGTGAGTGGGACGGAAAAGAGATCAAGTTAACTCCTGGCACACTCGTAGGTCTTGTGTAGAAACGACATTTCAACTGAAAATATCTAGCACTTCTTTCTTGACATTTTATGTCGGGAAAAGACAGAAGACTAACGTTGGTGCTTCTTACGACGCCCTTTATAGCCTTAACAGGTCATCAGCATGTCGATATTATGCTACACCTTGCGTTTCAGGTTTCTTTCAGCCACGCCGACACGCTCCCGTAGAGCCTCTTTGAAAGAACGACGCTGATTGGTGACGTCGGAGAGCATGTCGATACCCGTATGATGTGCCTGTTTTCCCATGGCTTTAGCGCCACTTTTCAGTAAAGGTAGGATGCTCTTGAAAAAGCCACTGAAAAACTTCCTATACCGTGCTGGCGATAAGGGAACACCGTGGTAGATCGAAGATATTCCTGTTCCAGTCTGGTTGACATAGTATCTTTGGTAGGGACAGTTCATGTTGAGCAGCGTTAAAAATGAAGTTTCACGCACACTTTTCCAAACTCGAATGGTACAGGTTTACCGGAGTCTGTTCTTATTTTGATTTCCAGGCTTTCAATTCCCCTTTCAACTATGGGAACGTAGTGCAACGGATCATATATAATTGTCTTATGTATACCGTAGAGATAATTTATATTTTTGATACCAATGATACGTAAAAGCGGTGCCACAATATCACCCACGGGCTGAGGATCGATGATATGCATGTAATTGTACATTTTCGAGGGTAAGCCTAGTAGAATATAGTCAGAGCACGGTGGCTTTGGGACTTTGATCAGATTATTCTGAGGATCAAAACCAAGCTGTAGACTTATTTGACTTGATGGAATCAACAGCTGTATTTTGACGAAGAAAAAAAAATGTCCACTTTTTTGTGGGGGGGGTTTGTGTACTTGAATACGACTACGGAATCCCCATTAAACGCTTCTACTTCGTTTGGGGCTTTAAACGATTCATGGATAGCGCTGTATTTTCCAGGAGGGATGTGATCCTTGAATTTTTTTTACAAGCCGTTAGCGTCCACGCAGTTGTAACATACAATATTTAGGGCCTCGGGTATGGTGGTTAAAGAACACTGATTGTATAATTTGGTGAGAGCGACTTCCCACTGGTCCTCGATTGTAATATGGTAGGGTAGTTGAATGGTGAAATTCGTGAGGGTATTTTCCGGAAAATATCCCATAGAGCTGTCACTCGGGAAACTGATGTAAAGGTGGGGGCTTCTCATTGGTCGAAAATATTGTTTATTCAAAGGTGATTGCCTGAGATGAGTAAATTAGCAGCTATTTACTGTTATCTAACATTCTCGATAGCTCTCCCTCCGAGAATGGACGTCTTTCTCCGGTGTTGACAAGATGCATCCTTGAAAGAACATTGGTCGTGTTTATTTTTCCAACAGTGCAAATGCAGGTACACATCTCGCCCTGTGAAGGGTGGAGGTATTGTTTCGAGTCCCTGCATGGTTATATCAAGAATAGAATCCCGGTGTGCACGCCGTCTAAATGTCAGGCTCCTAGCGTGGGGGAAATCGAATCATTGGTCACATAGTGGGAATTTTTAAAGCACATCTGAACCTGTTGCATTGTGATTACACACAATACATTTATACTAAATTAGAAAACTGAACATATCAATTTGACCATATAGTTTTATTTAGTAAACAATAAATGCATAAAAATGTACAAGTTTTACAATAAGATAGAAAGTTATAGAGTATTAAACTTCTTCACAAGGCAAAACAACTTGTGGGATTACTTGATTACTTGTGGTTACCTGGGCAACACAGTGGCCAGGCAAGAGGCTGTAGAATTTCTAAAAGGAGAGTAATTTGAGAATTAGTTAAAGCAAAATATAGAACAAATATATAAGAGAACATTTATACAGTCTCACTTGGCAGGGTTGAATATTAACAGGGATCCACAAAATTTGTTGGATAATTGGCTGGTGAATCCTGCTGATTGATGGCTAAGGGCCAGGCGTCATTAAGGTAATATGGCCGGACATATTCCCTTACGGTACTATCAGAGCATTCAATAGTACATTAACATCCTTTAGAACTAATACAAAATTTAGGAACCTATTTACAGGCCAAAATAAAATAGTATTATTTGCGCGGACCCTACTATGACAATAGGCCAATTTCCACCCAAACTAATACTTTCCATGAACAATGACCGCATAATCAAATCTCTATCATTTACAACTGAACTGCGTAAGGCCAAAGAAAGAAACAGACTTCCTGGCGATAACCATCAATAACAAAGAACTGATGTACATGACGTTTAGGGTGTCATGAATACTTTTCCCTTCAAGATGTATCGGAACTTGTGAGTTAGTGTAAATCAGCAACACTAAAATTCACATTTTTCTAAGCCGAAGGCTTTAACGTTAGGACAGTGTCCAAAAACACAATAATGCACTCAGCAATTGACTAAATGAGTCATTAAAATTTGACTTGTCCATCATACTAAAAAAGCATAATATAACCAAGGTACTTCTTCCATATTGAAGTTAACTAGTCCTGAATATGACACTAGATTCCAAAAACATTTTCTCTTGCATCTAATAAAAGGACTTCTGAATAACTATTTGCATCACGTTAAACCAAAATAAAGTTTCTTCTAACTTAATAACTAAATTCTAGGGACTAAATGACGACCGATGGATACCAATACTCTAGCTGCGGCGTCCTTGTAACCAGCGCGTTGAATAGGACGATTCATCCTCCTTCAATGACGCTATGGAGGCGATTCCGACGACCCAGACTCCATGATCCGTCTTGGTTATTCACCGGCAGCGGTTCGTTGTTGATCCTTGGCTGTGTAGAACTGCTCTCTAGTGTTGAACCCGCGGCGCGTCCCATATATACTCACAATCAGACATGAACAGGGAGGAGAAAAGAAAAGGGGAACGAATTGAGAAGCGTAGGTAAAAATAATGAAGG
>CABFOW010005708.1:0-21278 GCA_902141385.1 Timema californicum
TGGGGCTGGGGCTGGCGCTGACGCGACTCTTCACTTCCAACGACCATTGACCGGGCCCTTAAATTTATTAGTTTACTGAGGAATGATTTTTGGAAACTTTTGTCATAAACTACAATAGAGTATTTGGGAAAGTATGTACAATTGTGTTGTGTCCTTTAGATGTATGGTCGTTAATTTAAATGTTGTTTGAATCATGCCAAGAACAAAGACTAGCTTGCCTTAGTAACCACATGGTCTAAGGCGCTACTCTCACAGTAAACTAGACTGCCAATGATGGGGAGATTGAGGTTCAAATCTTGGTCGGGTGTACTATAATATAATATTTAGCACCGCGTCTTACTACCTGTTCGGGTTATACGCTGTCGGGTGTACTGAGAGTTGATTTAACAAAAGGTTTTTTTCACTCTCTATTCGAATCCAGGTACACTTCCTCAAAATATAACCTTTCTCATTCCTAAAACCATTATAGTAATTAAAACATAAGCATATAACCCGAAGGGGTAGTTAGACACAGTACTTATAAAAGGCGAGCCAACTTACGTAAGTTGCATATGTCCGGTCTCGTCCTTGGAGACTAGTTGCATCACAACCGGCTGGTCGTTGATCTCGATGTTTATTATAGAGGAGGCCAGATTGAACTTGTCACTCAGAAACATGCTGTAGGCACCTATTTGTACCTGGAAAAATCATCAGTACAAATAGAAAAATGTTTTTTTTAATAAATACTTCATTTAAACAGCCTGCATGTCAATGATGAATATGCTTTGTATCCCATTGAATATTTTACTCCTGTTGGCATTCGTAAACTCACATCCCAAACTGCACATATAGCTTGTTTGAACCGAAAGTAATACAAAATCCCTGTACACTTATATCCGGGAAACTATGCTAATACCTTTAAATTGTGTTCTAAGTTTCAGCGTACAGCGTCAGGAGGATGAGATGGAAAATCTTCAATTATTATTTCTGTAAAATAATGTCAACCAATTAAATGGAACTAATGTAATCCAAAAAGAAAATTGCAAAGCAATACAAATTCATACATTTGTATCCCCCTCCCCCTCCATTCTCAATGATTCCTACCTACTCTTCTTGAGCCCCGTGTTCCCTCCCCCTTTTTTATAACCCACTCGTCTCTTAGCACACTATATTTTGAATTACAATATGCTTTAGGTGCCACCTCTAAAATTTAACCCCTCCACTGCAAGCTGACACTACAGAAAATTTTCATCTATAGCTGGGAGAGCAAAGTTGTCAAGCATGCGTGTACAACAAGTTGCATAGCAGTTAGGTGTGGGGCACTGCACATTTAATAATGGCAAGCACTTCCTGTCATGTAGGATCATTAATAATGACCCTCAGAACGTATTCACATTTCTAGATGGACTGGTGTGTTGTCTACTCTTAATTGTGGTATGTTCTGCTGTCATGCTCCAGGATGGCAAAATGTGCAGTGCTATGCGCCTAGCTCCTATGCAACTTGTACACACATGTTTGAACCGCTTTGCTCTCCTGGCTCTGTATGCCAAAACTTTGAACCCAATTTAATGGTATTAGCATTGTTTTCTGGATATAGGTGTAAAGGGATTTTGTATTATTTTTGATTCAACAAGCTTTATGTGCAGTTTGGGCTATGAGTTTCCAAATACCCTCATCATCATCATCATCATCATCATCATCATCATCATCATCGTTTCCAACCTGTAGCCTGGTGAGTTTAGTTTAAATGCTTCCATCTTCCTCTGTCCTTACATCATTCTTATTTCACTTGCACACATTCTGTTATTGATCCCATCTCTTTGCTAGCCTCCCCTGCGGTATTTTTCCTACATACCTCATCTCTATCATTTTCTCTTTTTAATTATTTTATTCATCTGAAAGAACATGAACATTTCAAGTCTTTATTCAAAACTCACTTTAAATTTTGTCTCCAACTTCTTCACCTGGCAGAGCACCTCCTGGTCCAAAAAAGCCACAACGAAACTCCATGTGTCCAAGGGCTGAGCCTTTATCTTGTTACTGGAGCTGTTGAGGAAGTTCCGAGACCTGAGGTCCATGGTGGCGCAGAGCGTGGCGGCCACAGCGGCTAGATTCAGGGTCTCCTTCTCGCCCAGTTGACGACCTTTGAACCCCTCCGGGTACACCTGGTTCAGGTAGTCCGTTGTAAGATTACCCTCCACAAAGTTTGGTTCAGTTAGGATGTCCCTGAGTAGGGGTATGTTGTGGGCCACACCTGGGGGGCAGTTACAGTACCTGCAGGTCTCACACAAACACTTTCACATTCTAAAACATATTATTTCTATTTGAGCAAAACCTCCTTTCACTTCTTGACCAGAAAGGGGAATAAAAACAAATAAAAGTGTCAGCAGTGTAAATTGTGTACTGTGTTCCTCTCAATCCAGTGGCAGGAGTGTAAGGTGTGAACTGTGTTCCTCTCTGTCCAGTGACAGCAGTGTAAAGTGTGAACTGTGTTCCTCTTTGTCCAGTAATGTACCGCCCCAAAAACAACAAGTTGCATGGCTTTACAGGTCTTACTGAAGTGTGTTGAAAAACAAATAAATCTTAGCAATTTATTACATACGCAGAACTTTTCAATAGTTTAAGGAATATAACTATATAATATAAACTTGTCTAGAAGAGACCAATGAAATAAACAAAATAGTTATTATTTAAAGAAACTTTTCTAAATGATATACAAGCTTCTAATTCACCACAGTGAATTGAGATCAAATAAAATCAAAAGTTTAGATTACTAAATATTACAAAAAATGCAAAGAGCTTAATGAGCCTCTTTTAAATGGTTTACAACGCGTCAGATTCACACCAGTGAATAGACTATACAGTTTTAAATTTAGGGAATACATTTATATTTAAATATTGCACCAGATATTTACGTGAAATTTTAACTCCTAATAATTATATAAGATCACAAAGAGCTTAATAAACTTCTTTTAAATGGTTCACAAAGCGTAAGATTCACACCAATGAATACAGGCAAGAGTTTTAAATTTATGAAATCAATTTAAATTTAAATATCGTACCAGATATTTATATTAAAGCACAAAGGATTGACTTCCCGACTAATCTCAAACCTTCGCAGTATAATTACCCTCGTCACTTTTAAAAAATTAAACAAAATTCCCACATTTAAATATTTAAGGTAAAGCTAGAAATAGTTACGTTACAGAACTTGTAATTTTGCCTAAAGAAATCAGCAAATATTAAAGTCAAAACCATATTAAACAACAAAAATAAGCTACTTTAACATTAACTTCAAAGCAAAGATTTCTTCTAATAACCAACAAAAGAAACATTATCAATTTAAAGAATTTAAATTACTGATAACCGTATTATATTTGGAAGAAGGTACAGGAAAGGTGGATAGAAACAAATAAAAGGGGGGACGAACACAATATGGCCTTTACAATGAAAAGAAGAACACAGTTCACACTTTATGATGCTGCCAATGAACAAAGAGGTAATGGATGTCTCTTAAAGAAAATTGATCGTCACCGCCCAATCCCCCGACCCAGGTGTCCTTTTCCTGTGTTTGTCCTTTATGTTATACCTTTTACATGTTCCTATCTATGTGTTCTATCATTCTTTACCATTTTCCTTTTTCTCCCCTTTTGTGTTTTTTTGGTTTTCTCTTTTAGGAAGTTGCGTTGCGCGTTTCACACTCCTCCCTGATGAGTTCTGATAGAATGAAACCCGAGTCGGGGGATTGGGCGGTGACGATCAATTTTCTTTAAGAGACATCCATTACTTCTTTGTTCATTGGCAGCAGTGTAAAGTGTGAACTGTGTTCTTCTTTTCATTGTAAAGGCCATATTGTGTTCGTCCCCCCTTTTATATGTTTATATCCATCTTTACTATACCTTCTTCAAAATATAATACAATTACCTCGTAAAGCGAAAAGAAGTTTTCCTTATAGAGTTATATAATTACTGATAGCCAAAATAGCAAAAATTTAATAATTAACCTAAATTTTGCAAGACATAAAAAAGAACCAAATAATGTGGCGATCTAATTAAACCAAGAAAATACAAAGATACTAGCACCCAAGCGGCAACAGGAAGCATTAAGTGCTCCATCAGAATTTACGTTTACATTAAAGTTTTTTGCAAAACATTATTGATGCCTACACTAACAGATTTCTATAACAAACTAAACCAAAGTATTAAAAAAATACAAACCCATCACAGCAATTTATATTTTATAGATTTAAACAAAGATATTATAAGCCATCCTGGCTAGATAACATCCTAGTCCTGAACAGGGCTTCTTGTGCAAGAGGCCAAAGTAATAGTCCATGAGATTGTCTGTGTTCCCTCATTATATAGGTCTAGTTACAGGGTGGGAAGGTGGGAATTCTCCTTTGTTATTATGTCACTCGCAAACATCTGGTAGAAAGGCTTTGTTGTATTCGTCACATAGGCCAGGTTCTTGTTGTCTTGATCATCTGCCGCTGCATTCAACTAGTTCTTAAACATGAACCCCAAGACACAAGATGAGTAGAGCTATGCTTGTTTGGTCACGTACGCCAATCCAGGTGTCCAAAAATATTAGTGGTCATCTATTAGTACAGTACTGCCAATCAGAGCATTGCTGGCTTTCTCCGTGTGAACATCAGGGTGCTACACAATTGTAGCGTGTTTTGGACTTCTCTTTATTCTAGCATTTGTGGTGACCAGGCTGGACTTGCACGTTCATATTAGCAGTCCACGCTAATGTTATAGTAGCAGCAGTGTCAAGTGTGAACTGTGTTCCTCTTTTTATTGTAACACACCATTGCATGCCTCGCCTTTTATATGTTTCTATACACCTTTCCTGCACCTTCTTACATATTTAATATAACTTATCATCATAAGCTTACCTGCTTTGGTGGCCGCATGGTCTAAGGTGTCAATCTCGTGTTAGACTGGAGGATCCAATCCTGCTCAGGTGTACTGAGAATGGTTTTTCCTAAATAGTTTTCCACTCTCCCTCCATGCTGTATAGGTATATTTCCTCTAAATTCAACCTTTCCTATCCTTAATAAACAATGATATAAATATATTAAATTATTATTTAACTTACTTTCGATTTCCATGTCTAGACTGTCATCTCTTAATTGAATAATAATATACACAAGATAATAAATACTTCAAGGGAGATCAAGCGATATAACAAATAGATATATTTGTCTTGATGTCTTTGTTGTTCTATGTTTGCTCTATGAAGACACGAGTGTTTGTGACAGAATCAATCAGAGAATACAACCAGTTGGCCCTTCCTGCAGACTAGGTTTAAACATGACTGTACCTCTGATGACGTAGGAGTCCAAAGCTTTGATACTAGTGTTGATGGCCTCCTTACGAGTGTTGCCATAACACACAAGCTTACAGATCATTGGGTCGTAATATATAGAGATCTCGCTCCCTTCCTCCACTCCACTGTCACAACGCACCTGTAACAATAACAATAAACAGATCATTGGGTCGTAATATATAGAGATCTCGCCCCCTCCTTCCACTCCACTGTCACAACGCACCTGTAACAATAACAGATCATAATTTTGTATATTTATTTTTGCTTCACATTTTACAACCCACATGGTCTATTTATATTTAACTACACTAATGGAATAATGTTTAAGAAGGTAGGGTTTATAGAAAATGTATCCACATTTGAATAAAAATAGGAGTGGGGAACCAACTAGGAACCACGTCCCCTCAGTACCCTTGACCAGGATCTGAACCTTGACCTATCCGTCACTAGCAATATGGTCTAAAGTGAGTGTGACACTTTAGAGCACTCGACCACTGATGCAGGTATGGAGATATCACTCAGTATCACTCTCGAATCACATTAGGAGGAGAGGGGGGAACTAAACCAGTTCTATATACTTTCTAGTCAACACCATATTGTTATTTACTTGTACAGTCATATTTTCATATGAAAAGTTTTTTTTAGAAAATACAAATATGTTTATGTTGTGGTCAATATTGATGACTTTTTACTATATTATTATTATTTTATATGTATTGGTTACAATACTTGACATGTGAATACATGACACTAGATCTAGTAACTTATTACTGTTAGATAAGGACATTTAGTCTTTCCAGTACTCCAGCTACCCCTGCAAAGGGCTTAGATACACTCTAGTTTGTACCTTGGGTATGTGTAAAGGCTCCTGGTACTTGGTCAAGCGTCCTGTGGAAGGCAGACCAAAGTTTCTGTAAGGATCCTCAGAGTACACTCTGCTTTCTATCGCCCAGCCTCTCAGTGGGACATCTTTCTGGGTGAGTCGCAAGGGATGACCTGTCAAAGTAAATGCCAAATTGTCAATTGGTTTTTGAGGAAATGTCGAGTATTCTCTCTGGTAGCCTTAGAGTTGGCGAGTGTTATCAACCCTTTACTTACCAGAGAAATCATTTGCTATTAGTACCGAGTTGAGTAGAGACGTCAATAAACAAGGTAATTATTAATATTTATTGTTTTATGATATTTAAACCTCTGCAAAGCTTCAAAATTGATATCGAGAAGTTTTCACTCTCGAACTAATTTATATTTTCAAGGAGATCAGGATTTTCAACTGTTTACTTGATATATCTCTATTAGGAAAACCTCTTTTCTCTTTTTAAGGTACAATTTGTAATGTATGGAAGTTACAGAAAAGGTGGATCAAAACATGTAATAAAGAACCAACACAATATGGCATTTACAATGAAAAGAACACAGTTCACACTTTACACTGCTGCCACTGAACAAAGAGGTAATGGCTGCCTCTTGAAGTAACTCTATTGTTATCGCCCAATCCCATGACCTAGATTTCATTCTATCGGAACTCGTCAGGAGGGAGTGGGAAACATAACTTCCTAAAAGTGGAAATAAAAATACATAACAGAGAGAAAGAGCCAGTATGTAAAAAATGAAAGGACATTCAAAATAAGATGCTTTTAACTTTATCAGTAAACAAAGCTGTCATTACTTAACCCAATGTTTCATTAGAGGGGGGAAATGATAACACATATTAAAACTTATGTCTTCCTATTGTTTTAGGAACAATAAGGGGTTTGAGATAAAGGAGGTTGAATTTAGAGGAAACATACCCACATTAATGTGGGGAAGGAGTGTAAAAACATTTAGGAAAAACCACCATCGGTACACCCTCGGAATTCTAACCTTGATCTCCCTGTCTCAGCAGTCCAGTCTATTGCGAGAGTAAAACCTTAGACTGTTCAACCACCAAAGCAGGTTGTATTGTTTTAATGCTTGCACTTTAAGTGTCCTGAATTCACAAATAATGCTGTAGTTTTATCAGGTTTTTTTGCGAACTTTCCTGTGTTCTTCTCGGTGCTGTCCTCGTGTTCTCCCAGGTGTTGTCCCCGTGTTCTCCCAGGTGTTGTCCCCGTGTTCTCCCAGGTGTTGTCCCCGTGTTCTCCCAGAGTGCTGTCCCCGTGTTCTCCCAGGTATTCTGCTCATGTTCTTCCAGGTGTTGTCCTCGTGTTCTCCCAGGTGTTGTCCCCGTGTTCTCCCAGGTGTTTTCTTCGTGTTCTCCCATGTGTTTTCTTCGTGTTCTCCCATGTGTTTTCTTCGTGTTCTCCCATGTGTTGCCCTCGTGTTCTCCCATGTGTTGCCCTCGTGTTCTCCCATGTGTTGTCCTCGTGTTCTCCCAGTGTGTTCTATGGTCCTCGTGTTCTCCCAGTGTGTTCTATGGTCCTCGTGTTCTCCCAGTGTGTTCTATTGTCCTCGTGTTCTCCCAGTGTGTTCTATTGTCCTCGTGTTCTCCCAGTGTGTTCTATTGTCCTCGTGTTCTCCCAGGTGTTGTCCCCGTGTTTTCTCAGTGTTGTACTAAAGACAGAAGGCGATTGAAGAAACTAGGATGTGGTGTAGATACTCCTGTTAAAGCAGGAGAATATTACCCTTGGCGACACGTATCATCTGATGCACGAGGTCGATGCCTGTGATGCACTCGGTGATGGGATGTTCCACCTGGAGTCTTGTGTTCATCTCCAGGAAATAGAAGTTCCTCTGAGAGTCGACCAAGAACTCGACAGTCCCAGCCGAGTAGTAGCCCAGTCTCTTGCACAGAGCCACTGCCTGCTGCCCCATAGCCGCACGGGTCCAGGTGTCCAAAAAGGTACTGCCAACACAACAAACCAATATGTAGCAAATAAACTGCAATACTTATGTTATAGTATGCCATTAAATAAACATGAGAGAATTGTAAATAATTAGGCAGAAATAACTGTAAAAACACTGTTACACATAATATTTACAAACACTTGAATATTTTGATGTCATGTTTTCTCAATATATTGATGTGTTTGTAAATATAAAATATGGATTTTTCACCTTTATCTGCACTTCATTTTCTACACTTTTATGTTATTTATTTAATGACAGTTTGTTCACGAACTAAAGTACACAATATACACTATCTCAAGCACTTATGGAGAGAGTTGTTAGATGGAAAATCTTCCTCTCAGCTTGTCGCTGATCGGCTGGCAAGATGACAAAGAGCTAGAGCTGTGGTGATTTCCCAGTCTCTTTCCAGGTGAATACCTTTCAACTCCTTTCCTTGCACTTAAATTCTTATTATGAGTCTTTACCAATATCCTTTTTATTACCTTGATTGGCTGTTTTGTTAGTTATGTTGCATGTTTCTAAATTCCCATTAAAGTTCAAAAAGAACAAAACATCGAAAGATTAGGCGGTAAGGTTCGTTTCTCTTCAAGAGGTAGACTTTGTTTGTCCAGTGTCAGCAGTGTAAAGTGTGAACTGTGTTCCTCTTCTTATTGTAAAAGCTATATTGGGTTTATTCCTATTTTTCTTACATGAATTAAACCAATGAGTGATAGTTTCATATATACAGTACATTATTCTCGGTGTTCTACTGTATGTGATAAGGGAATGACCTTCACCTGGGTGCCTCTTCTATCACTTTCTGGTTCCTTCTTTGAATGCTGCACTCTCTCTCATTCAAGAAGATGGCATTCCCATGCTTATCGCCCAGTACCTGTAACAGAGATACAAGTCCCACAGTCAGAGTAGACCCTCAACAGTCCTCAGAGGTACAATACAGGTACCGGGTCTTCAACGAGTCCTCACCTCCAATGTCTGACATTTAATTTAATAAATAATTTGCACTCACTTGTATCTCAATATGTCTCGGTTTGTCCACAAACTTTTCAATGATCATTCTATCATCTCCAAAACTAGAGGCTGCCTCTTGAGTCGAAAGTCGGAATCCTTCCCTTGAAAAACACGAAATTAAACATTCAATCACATGAACCAAGTATAAAACCCAAAAAGAACTTTATTTAACTTTTATTTATTTTGTGATCTTCTTTGAAAGAAAAACAAAAAACGTTTACTGATTACTCTTTATTTTATTCCCGCGACTTATATCTCTGGGTTATATGTATAAGCACTAATGTGTAAGTTATGAGGATGGTTGAATTTAAAGGAAGTGTATCTATATTTTCATGGAGGGAAAGTTGTAAATAATATAGTAAAAACCTGCAATCAGTACACCCGACCGGGATTCGAACCCTCGACCTTCCCGTTATTGGCAGTCCATTCTATTGCAAGTGAGTTACTAATTACCGAGTTGTATGGATGAAATAAAGTGCATTGACCAAAAACAATTGGTAATAAATAAAATAATAGAATATTAGGAAAATGGTAGAGCACAAATAAAAGTAAAAACACTAACACATATTTACACACACTTCGGTATTTCGATGCTATAATTGCATCTTCCTCAGAAAGTAGTACTTAGACTAATGCCGGGATCACGATCAACTTAACGTAATGTTAACTTAAAGTTAGCTTAACTTAAGAAAACAGATGTATGATCCCGATTCACGTAACTTAACGTAACAACTCGAGCCAAACATCTTAATTCCCGAGTATAATCTGTGATTTGTACTAGTTGTACAGTGATGATCTGTGAATATTTACAGTTTTCAATCGATAGAATAAATATCTATTACCAAACTTTTTTGATAAATTTAGATTTCCTATTTTAGTTTAATTATTTTGTTTCAATGTCTGATCACTAGAACTTATGCTAAAGAGTAAACATTGGACATAATACCAACAAAAGAATCACTAACTAGTCCTGCAGACGTCACTCGCATAATGATTGACTATCTAGATCACGTGATACTCTCAAGTAATGTTCACTTTAAGTAAAAAACCTCCTAGGACATCTCTTACGTTAAGTTAAATGCAAGTCAACGCTAAGTTAACTGCATTGTGATCGCTTCCATTTAAACACACGAGGAGATCCTTTACGTTATCTTACGTTAAGTTAATTTTAGGTTAACTTTAAGTTGATCGTGATCCCGGCATAAACAGGATGTTGTCTTTAGTGATGCCAACTTGATTGGTTAAGGATGAAAACTTCTCTGGTGGAGTTGAAATTCTCTAAATGTTTCTCTATTACTTTGTGGATGGTAGGTGGTGCTAGTGTAGCCTCTGGATTGAAATTAACAAATATTTAGGTTGGGTAGTTTTCTAAACTTTGTGATCCATTGATGTGCCAGTTCCCCTATTCTTAACTGAGACATATTACATTGTGTCTTGTTAAATGATTTTAACACCTTGACAGTGTAGCAGTCCTCAATGTTGAGGTTATGAGTGGAGGCGTGTGCTGAAACTGGTTTTTCTGAATTCTTGATTTTTGTGTCATGGCGGTGTCCATTCATTTGTTTACGGAGAGTTTCAGTGGAGAGGACAACATATTGTGCAATACATTGTTGGCATTCTAGTTGGTAAATTAGGTTATTGAACTTACATGTGTGATTGCCTTTGATGGTATAGATGGAGTTGGTGATGTTGCTAGAGAAAGTGACTGCTTGATGATGTATTTGGCAGGTTTTGCAAGCTGTTTTGTTACAAGGTTGAGAGCCTTGTTGTGGTTGAATGAAGGTTGTGTAATTTTCAGTTACGAGTTTAGGGTGTACAAGAAGATTTCTGACTAATAGAGGCTGTTTATACACAAGGACTGGTGGTTTTTTGAGAATTTTGTTGGTATGGCTGAATGCTTCCAATAAGTGAAAACCTGACGCTAATATTTTGTTTATCTTTTGTAAGCCAGGGTAGTACTTTGTCATTAGAGGTATGGTATCTGGTGTTTATGGTTTAGGTGATTGTGGAGTTTCAGCTAGTCGAAGTAAGTTATTAATGAGAGGTTTAGGGTATCCTCTCTCCATAAAGGCTTCTTGAATGTTTTCAAGGTGGTTTTGAAGACTTTCTGGATCAGAGGAGATGCGGTGAGCCCGTATGGCCAAACTGTATAGGATATATCTTTTAGTGTTGAATGGGTGGCAGCTATCAAAATGCAGATATGGTTGTCTATTAGTGGGTTTAAGATGTATCGAAATTTTGAAGTGACTGACAGCCTAATGTTCACATCAAGATATTTCGCCTGTTCGTGGAATTGATTTGAGGTAAACTTCAGATCCAAAAAGGAGTTTAGGTTGTTTAAAAATAGGGTTAGATTGTCATGTCCAGCTGTCCACACCATGAATATGTCATTGATGAAGTGAAGCCAGCAAAGTGGTTTGTTAATTTGGTGATAAAGAAATGTTTATTCCAGTTTGCCCATGAAGAGATTGGCATATGAAGGTGCCATCCTTGTACCCATTGCTGTGCTTGTGGTTTGAATGAAGTTCTGATCCATGAATTGAAAGTTGTTCTTTTCTAGTATAAATTTGGTGAGTTCCAGAATAAATGATTTTGCAGGTGTGGTATTGATTGAACTCTTGTTGAGAAAATGTTCCACAGCAGTCAGGCCATGAACATGAGGAATGTTGGTATACAATGACACAACATTGATGGTGACAAGTATGGTACTTTGAGGCAAAGGTTGTGGTAGGTTATTGAATTTTTGAAGGAAATGGTTGGTGTCTTTGATGTGGGATGATAGTCTGGTAACAAATGGTCGCATCTGTAGATCGACAGTGGCTGAAATTATTTCTGTAAGGGATATGCAGCTGGAGACAATAGGCCTTCCTTGTGGTAGTATGCTATCTTTGTGAATTTTTGGAAGCATGTAGAATTTTGGCGTTATTGGGTTTTTCGATAGAAGAATCTGGACAATGGGTGGAGACAGGTTTTTTTGCTTGGTCTCTTTAATGATGAGTTCTTGAAGCTGGTCGACAAATTTTATAGTGGGATCATACTCAATTTTTTGGTATATAGATGAGTCTGAAAGCTGTCTGTGCACTTCTGTGATGTAATCATCTTTGTTCATTACTACGGTCCTTTGTCAGCCAGTAGTTGATGTTCTGATTTTGTTGAAAGGATTTTATGGCTTGGTGTTGTTCACGTTAGATTGTGGGTTGTGGAGAGCATTTTGTATGGATTTGGATCTGAAACTTTCTGAAGTATAAAGTTAATATACATTTCAATCGGATGATCAGCTAGTAGAGAAGGGGGGGTCCCAGTTGGAAGGGGGTGAAAATTCGCTTAGAAACTGGTTGGTTGTAGTTGACTTGGTTGGTTTGTCGGTGGTGGAAATGTTTGATGTGGTTGGTTTGTCAGTGGCGGAAATGTTTGATGTGGTTGGTTTGTTGGTGGCGGAAATGTTTGATGTGGTTGGATTGTCGGTGGCAGAAATATTTTAAAAGAAGTGTCTAAGCCTTAGATTTCTGAAAAAGTTTCTTAGGCAGCTTGATGTGGTCTGGACGTTTGGTAGGACAGAAAGTTAGGCCTCTGGATAGAACCTTCTTCTTCCGACTTAGACAGTTGGTGGTTGGATATATTAAGAACAGGTGAAGTTTTAACTGTGGTTTGTGGTGGTTGTATGGGTTGTCTGTTGGGTAGTTTTGCCAGGGATCCCATAAGGTTGGCTATTCCTAGCAGGCTGGCTACACTTGGTTTCATACCTATTAGTGGGCATTTAGTGATGGGGATGTGTTCAAGGAGGCCTATGGGTCTGGAATTTTGTATTTCAGCGAGATAAAGTTTAAATAATTTCTTCAGTTTGATGGCAGCATATTTTTCTATTGAAAGGGGAAAGAAAATGGTTGATGTGATGAATGGAACCAGGATTGGACAATTTAGTGTAACCTTGATGAGTGAAATAATTTGTCTTGGAGTTTGGTGGCTTCAGTTAGATATAGGTTAAAAATTTTTATCGTTAACTATTGAGATTGTTGTTTGGCCAGAGAAAGAAATGTTGCACGAGGACTGCTACACTAACACCACCTACCATCCACAGGGTAAAAGAGAAACATTCAGATAATTTCAATCCCACCAGAGAAATTTTCATCTATACCAATCAAGATGGTATCATTGAAGACAACATCCTCTTTGTCCTAACTACTACTACTACTACTACTTCCTGAGGAAGATGTTATAATAGCATCAAAATATGGAAGTGTGTGTATATATGTGTTAGTGTTTTTACTTTTATTTATGCTCTACTATTTTCCTAATATTCTATCATTTTATTTATTACAAAGTGATTACTGAGTTATGATTATTTTGTGAAACATAGGACTCACTTCTGTTAGTGTAAAAATGTTAATTTTAAAAATTCAATTTGCGCACTTTAGCTTTTAAAGCTTTTTTTATTCTAGATTTCAGATGTAATTCCAGAGCACAATGTAGTTCCTGATATTTACTATTAATGGTTTATATTTTATAGAGTGTGTCAGTTTAATCTGGTTATTTTTTTAAAGAAACTTGCCAGATACACATTATGATAAAAATAGCCGACTGAAAAAATCCTTTATTGTGAAAAACTTATATAATGTTAATATTTATTTTACATTCATCATTTAGAAACAAATGTTATAACAAGGTGTTTTAATATGTTTCTAAAAATTATTTATGATTTGAAGATATGTTTTATTAAAGGATGTGATTATTTTAAAAACTAACCTGAAAATAATTATAAAATAAACTCTGCGATTATTTGTAAAACCACTTATAAACACCAAATTATTATTTTTAAAGTATATCATAGTAACGTTTTTAAGTTTCAGAGAAATTGGCATACATTTTAATTAGTTCCTTAATGAAAATCAGAGCTTGAATTAATTAATTTGATTTGTTTTCAACATGAATTGAAACAAATTCTTAAATTAAATTTCCAGGCACATTTTCTCTAAAGAGAGATAAAGAGGCCGAGTGAATTTTAAGAAAACGGCCCAGCATGTGCTTGTTACAACAAAGAAAATGACTAAGTGGAAAAATTACCCTGACTGGACCTTATAAGGATTGACCTCCAACCCCCTGGAGGATTGAACCCTAGCCCCGTATATCAGAGTATTGATTGGTAGCCACTGAGCCAACCCTAATGGTATACAAAGCTATCATTCCAATAACGTCTATCAAGTGACGTACATTTAACATTTTTAAACTTTCCTATATTTAATGTATTAGACTAAAATGTCTTGGTCTTCTATTTTATCGCAATATTGATACTAATCTTTATTCAACGTTATTTAAAAACAAAGTAAAGAATCAACATGAATATAATTTAAAAATGGTGAATTAGTTGTGTGTATCTAAGTAGTGTATTATTGCGGCTCTCAAACTGGGGTGCGCCTACACTCAGAGGTACTTGTAGAAATTTGCGAGCAGCTCTCAAAGGAAAATTAGAAAAATCACAAGAAAACCAAACAACGCGAGGAATGTTTGAGGAGACTGAGAGGAATTTTCTTTGATTACCTGACATTTGTCTAGAGTACCCCCTTCCCCCCCCCCTCACCCCCCCAATAAGATTCCTCCGAATGACAAGCTAAAAAATGCTTGAGAACTACTGGTTTATTACAAAGCCAAGGTTAGCAAATTTACACCAATACTACCCAAATAAATTAGATACTACGTAAACTAATATTTTAATGCCACCAATATGTTCTAATGAGAAGATTATAACAGTAATTCAGCATAAAAACATTATCAAGGCATGAACCTTGGACCCTCAGTTGGGTCAACGATAGATAAAATGCTGAGCGATGACCTTCTGACCTTGCCTCGTCGTCGTTTCGGGCGATTCTCATCCCCTTCCCTCCTCCTCCCGCCGACGCCTTCACCATGACAGGGTAGCCAATCTCTCGAGCTAGAAAGACGCAATGCTCTGCGTCCTTCACCACTCCATCGTAGCCTGACAACACACATTCACTTGTTTATATTCATGTGTGCAGGAGTTACGACTGATTGAATACCAGGGGACACACACATAGTTTGCCTGATGTGATGTGAACATGAGAACAAGAGAGAAGGTCCCATTGTTCATTTTTATCATAAAATGTCGCCTAAATATTGACTGTGTGTAGTTTCAGGTTTGATTCCTGTGTTCAAATTATTTTCTGACTAAATGGTATTTGATTTTAGGATCAAAGCTATTACAGCTTATGTACAGCAAAACCCTATTAGATCGAACCCTCCTAGTCCGAAATTCCGGATAATCCAAACATTTTTAGGAAAATGGGTAAAAAATATAAGTCAAATGAACAATATTTTACTAGTTAACAAGCTCGAAGTTAAAAGAAAAATGTAATAAACAGTGATATCTGATAATAAATGTTTAATATGTATGTGTTTGTAGTTAACATAATGTACTTTCTTGTAACTAACAATAATTACAGTACATATTATGTGCTACACATCAGTTAAATAAATTAACATTTGACTAAACTCATTCAACTGTAATTTAAAATTCATGAAAATACTGTATCCCTGTATTCTGTTGGTTAATCCAAATAAGCGTCGGTCCTGATTAGTTCCAATTAACAAGGTCTGGTGTGTATAAATGTTAAATAGGGGAGAAGGTCCAATGCAATACAACAATAGGAGGAAACAGCTTACACTCTACTACATTATAATGTAATTTATAATTTTACTACAGTTTGACCAGAAGTGGAGCTTTTTATATTTGACTTTCCATACTGATAGCTCTACCAATTAATCCACCCAGGTTCTAATTAATGCACATTGAATGATAATGAAGTTCATTATTATAGACTTGTAATGACCATCTCAAAGTTCTATGTACACCTCAAATATACTGAGAGATAACAATCTCTCCTTCATGAATAACACAGACTGTACATAGACTGTCAAGGAGAGAATGTGAGCATAAAGGTTAGATGGAGTGTGCAGTAATTTGAACACTGTACCTCTTTTTTTAAGTTTATATTAATCTAATTATTATTTTTGTATCATAATATTACTACTTTAAAGGGTATAGTAAAAAAGCCTTGAGTGACAGGTTTATCAGCCGTTGCTCCAGCTGAGATACCCAGGCAATCACCTCTCAGATATCTTAACCAGTATCAAAATTAGTCGGCCCCTTGCCTGGTATTGTGTTCACCCCTGCGGCCGCGGCCAGCCTCTTGGACTCAAGTTTGTCCCCCATGCCGTTGATAGAGTCCACAGACGGGCCGATGAATGCCACACCCTCTCTTTCCTACAAAAAACACAAGACTACACTTCTTTGCCTCCCTGGGACCACATTGGTTTTATTACACATGGAATGTGAGTGATTGTTTCTTGAGAGCCCGCAACTATAGGACAGTAAGACCCCCGCTTAGTGGGGTACACAGAATGAACATAATTATAGTCTGGTTTGCTGGTGACAGAACGGTCAGAGTTTGGTTCTCAGTCACTGTGTTCTGAGTGAGTTTTTTCCCACTAACTTAAACAGTTTTCCTTTCTCTTCAAGCCACTATGGTTACAACATTTCCTAGAAATTATGCCTGTCTCATTCATACCCCAGTAGTGGAATTAAATACAATAAGCCTAGCCAGGTAGTTAAATTCCATTCACCGTAGGAATTGACTTCTGAAAGGTCTTTTCCCCTACCATAAATCTACTATATATTAGGATATTGGTAGGAAAAAAGACCTTTCAGAGAGTAATTCCTACCGTGAATGGAATATAGGTGCAATGCAAAGAGAAAAAACAGGAAGGGACTTTTATAAAATAAAAACATTTTTATTACAGTCAACATGGATAGTAATATTATTATTGTTATTGATAACATCTATCACATGTGACAACTGCAGATCACATGATTTTATGTACAAATACATGAATGTAAGCTTTGTATGTTACATCTATGTATAATAAAGAACAGAGAAAGGGCAGATTCTTACCAGAGCCTGCACGAAAGTTGCATTCTCCGAAAGGAACCCATAGCCTGGATGTACTGCTTGAGATTTTGTCTGTTTCACAGCCTCCAGGAGCTTGTCGATGTTGAGGTAGGACTGGGTGGAGGGCGCAGGACCTATACATACCGCCTCATCCGCCAAAAACACGTGGCGCTGGAAATACACAAACACCAATGCAGTACCCTATTACTGATACTAAGGTTCTTAAACTTGTGTGCTTGAGCCATTTGACGCTGAAATAATAAATTACAAAGTCAAAGTAAATTGGACAATATAATCGAAGGAAGTTATTTGAATTTTATTCCAATAAATTACTCATCTAAATTTAGATGACAATTTATTATTCTTATTTCTCAATCCTTATTCTAGAAAAGGTAGGTAATATTTTTAATGTATATTTAATTATTTATAATGTCCATTTTAGTTATACACATGGAGGGCTAGTGCCCCTTGGCAAATAAATTAAAGTTTAGTTTACTTAAAATTATTTAACATTCAAAATATATTGACCTGCCTGCTTCTGTGAACCCATGGTCAAGGTGTCACGTAATAGACTAGACTGCTATGCAAGGGAGATCCGTGGTTCAAGCTCGGTCTGGTGAACTGAGGGTGGTTTTCCACTATTCCTCCACACAGACATGGGTACACTTCCTCAATTCAAGCTTCCTCATGGTTCAATTAGGTAGTACATATAGCATACTAACCTAAATACAGATGTAAGACGCGTTTTTAAAGAAAAAATCACTAACAAGATGCACAAAATAAAATAAGGCTTAAACTGCATTAGCCTTTAATTATTTTTGGCTCGCAATGAACTAAACTATATCTAGTGGAAACAAAGTTAGGTTGGTCACTGATGTACTGTGGGCGTTGTGGTAGTTACAAGTAGTTTGAGCGCGGGAAACGAAGCAGTCGGCCATGTTGTCGCCAATCACTCGGCGCAACCAATATATAGACGGACCTTGATGCCGGGATAACAATCAACTTTAACTTTAACTTAAGGTAACGTTCACTCAAAGTTAACGTAACTTAAGAAAACAGATGTATGATCACGATTCACGTAACAACTCGAACCATACATCTTCATTCTCGAGTATGATCTGTGATTGTACTAGTTGTACAGTGATGATCTGTGAGTGTTTATAGTTTTCAATCGATCTAATTAAATATCTATTACTAAATTTTTTTGATAAATTTAACTTTCCTATTTTAGTTTAATTATTTTGTTTCAATGTATGGTCACTAAAACATATACTAAAGAGTAAACACTGGTCATAATACCAACAAATGAAATACTAAATAGCCCTGTAGATGTTACTCGCATAATGATTGACTGGCTAGATCACGAGATACCATTTAAGTAACGTTCACTTAAAGTAAAAAAAACCTCCCAAGACATTTCTTACGTTAAGCTAACTACATCGTGGTCGCTTCCATTATTGCCGAAATCATGATCAACTTAACGTAAAGGACCTCCTCGTGTGTTTAAATGGAAGCGATCACGATGCACTAAACTTAACGTTGACTTGCAGTTAACTTAACGTAAGAGATGCCTTGGGAGGTCTTTAACTTTACTTTACGTTACCTGAAGGGTATCACGAGATCTAGACAGCCAATCATTATGCGATGACGACAACAGGGCTATTTATTAATTCATTTGTTGGTATTATGACCAATGTTTACTATTTAGCGTAAGTTCTAGTGATCAGACATTAAAACAAAATAATTAAACTAAAATAGGGAACTAAATTTATCAAAAAAGTTCAATAACAGATACTTATTATCTTGATTGAAAACATTCACAGATCATCACTTTACAAATAGTACAAAACCACAGATCATACTCGAGAATGCATATGTTTGGCTCGAGTTGTTAAGTTAAGTGAATCGTAATCACACATAAGTTAACTTAAAGTGAACGTTACATTAAGTTACGTGAAGTTAACGTTAAGTCGATCGTGATCCCGGCATCAAACCCACGAGGAGATCCTTTACGTTAAGTTGCTTGTGATTCCAACATGACTCACCGAGTTATAGTCTGCGAGCGAGTAGACTGCCACTGTCTTGATGCCCATTTGACGGGCCGTGCCGATGACACGACAAGCGATTTCGCCCCTGTTAGCGACAAGAATCTTGTCGAAGCGACTCTCGTGAATGTTGATGGGGTCCGTGTCGTACAGATCTAAGCTGGTCAACTGCCTGCACACCATCAACACCTAACACACGAAACATCAGGTCGTGTTCATAAAAAATTGTGTCACCATGGAACGGGATTTGTAATATCTACATTAGGCTACTATTTTATCCACTTATCCTAAAAATACAAAATATTAACTTCATTGTTCAAGTCGCCGACATTATTTGACTAGAATACCTGTTGAAATAAAAACGCAACAAGCCCTTAAAGAAATATAAAAAGAATTAAAATGAAAAATGGAGTTAAGTAACACATATCTTAAATTATATTATTTGGTTCTCAGATAACATTATTTAGTGTCTAAAATTGTTTCTAACTAAGAAATACAATTAATAAAATATTTGAGGGTAGTCTAATTATACAAATTTGAGCAAATAAACTTTCAACTACAGAAGTAGTAGAGAAAATATTAAATTTAATATACTCAATAATTCAATATATTTTCTATTAACTGGGAGGGGGGTATTTTTTGATTAATAATCAACCCAGACAGTTGATATTTGGCAAGAGAGCTCTAGAGACTGTGGCTCGATACTGACTAGTTGTATAGGGTGTAGTTTTCCCATCGCCTGGTTTTGTATCATCACAAGTGCTGGAACGCTTGTCCAGTTGTTTAGAAACTCCCGGTACAGTAAGCTCGCTCAATGAGCTGTTATCTCTGCAAGTGATAAGGTACAACCTCCAGTCTATAGGCCAGCTGATAACACAGGTAAATCAGGACAAACAATTTCAAATGGGGTTCGTTCGATTTTTATAAAAATATAAATTTGCGGTATGAGTTTTGGTTGTTGTTCTTGTAGTAAAATGTAGTTACCCAACCTCTCTCCAGGTAAAAACTGGCGCATTTATTTAATTATTCTTGGGAAAACCACAAACCTCGCCTAAAGCCACCAAAGTTTGTCTGACAAATTGTCGCGGAGCAAGTGACGACTTCATGTATGTGTACATAAAAATGTTCACCCAGACCTTGGCACCAGTTCTCGTTGTAAGCGCATTAATTACGCTGACGCGATAAGAATGAATAAGGTAGAGTTTATAGAAAATGTACCCGCATCTGCGTAGAGAGAGAGTGGGAAACCATGCAGTTAGGAAACCACCCTCAGTACACCCAACTGGGATTTGAACCCCGATAACTCCGTCATCTGCAATCCAACCTGTAGCGAAAATGACGCGTTAGATGATTAGATCGGAGATGTGGGAATGAAAGGTTTGTTGGTTGGTTTAGTCAGTTACATGTTATAAAGAAACAACAGAGGGTCATTCGTGTCACTGACTTACAGTTTAGTTCACGGATAATATACCCGACACGTTAACTGACTAATCAACCACAAACAACCTATTTGATTAACAAACCGAAAGTCACGCTCTCCTATACAGTTGTCCTACAAAGGTAGATGTGCGATACCAGAATACGGGGTTCGATTCCTGACTGTATCCATTTTGAAAGGCCTTATTTCGTACCAGAATCCTACTGTATAGCAGTATTTAGGTAGGATAAAATGTTGTCCTTGCAAAACGCATTTCTTACCAAAATCAGGGTGTGTATATATATATACACACACACTTAGATCTGTGAATTTTGCCGAAACGTGTTTTTTTGTTTTCTTATGCTCTCTCCAGGCGCGGACCTCTGTACAATTCCTCAACATTCATTTCCCTTACTCCTGTTATATAGTCTGTCGCTAAGAGGATGGGGGAAAATCACGCGTGCACGAGTTATTAAGTGCATGGAAACATACAGTAGTCCCTGGGCTTCTTTGGTGCTGACTGACAGCTTTAAAAAGTTACCAGACCAAATTATGTATCGCTACGCCGAACCATATGATCTGCAAAAACATGTGTTTAGCAGCTGTCACTTCTGACAGTCAACATTTAGGTATATACCTAAATGTTGACCGTCAGAAGTCAGCTGTGAACTGTCAGTCAGCACCAAAGAAGCCATGGAGCTACTGTAGTTA
>CABFOW010005708.1:27356-39490 GCA_902141385.1 Timema californicum
AACACTTTGAATGTTATTTCCTCTTTATTACCACAAACCATTTATTTATGTTAAAGATATACGAGGGCAGCTATAAAAATATTAATATCTGAATATAATAACATTAAATGTAGAATTTTACGCTCTATTTAACCGGTAATTGCCACAAGAATGAAAAGAAAAACTAAAATGAAATCACTAGACTTTTTTTTCTTACATTTGATTATGAAAAGAGAAATTATACTGTAATCTTTGAGGAAGTATTGTTAAAAGTGATTGATAATATTTTTAGTAATTATAATAGTAGTAATTAGTAAATAATAATTGTTTCCAAATATGGTGACAAAAGTTATTTTTAGACAATGTTGGCGTAACTGATACCATTTGCTAGCTTCTGCTAGCTGTCATGTAAAACCACAAAAGTGGTAAGTCCACTGTAGGTGATCCCTAGTATAAGAGTTTTGCTTTCATATTTATTCATTTCATTTTTCATTCAATTCATCATAAAAAAAATCTTCTTCCCCCTCACACAGCCATATTCTCTTAATATAAGTGACTTGACTATCTTTTGGGGGAGCTGAATTGTAACCACTCGGAATGGTATCCATTCCGATAGTTTTGTAATAAACTGCTTTTGTGAAGGTGACCTGGCGGTCTAGGGGTAAGGTGTCAGACTTCTATGCTAGCGGCCGGGGTTCAATCCTCGGTCCCGGCAAAGATTTATCTGATTACTAAACCCTTCCTTCACCTCTGACAATACATCTTGTGAATGTGAGGAATGCCAGGCCTCCACCGTGGTTCGGATTCCACGTTAAACTGTAGGTCCTCCATTTCATCTCACAATCACCCTACCATTACACATTAGCGTAAGTGCGTACAACCCGAACGGGTAGTAAGACGCGGTGCTAATGATAATAATAATAATAATAATACTATACTATTCATTCTCTTTAAAGATTGCAGTGCATTCTAGAATATTAATTTGCAACCTTATTTAACTTGTAAGATTTTTTTTTCAAGGTCAATATATTTCAGAGTATGTATCGACTTCTATAATTTTAAAGAGATAAATCAATTCAATTTTTACATACTTTTTTCCATTCTTTATAACTTCAATCTACAAGTAATTCTGTTCAAATTCCCAATTTAATACAAGACAATTAATATATGCATATTTACATCATTTTATCTTAACACTGTTTTTATGTAAATTGACTCAAAAGTACACATTTTTAATATGTTTCAAACTTTTTAGGTGTTTGTTGAAATTTTAATGATGTATCATATTTGTCATCATAAGATAAAATAACTTGTTTATTACCAAAACTTTTTCTATTTATGATTCAAATTATAGTGCCTAGATTATCATTATATTAAATCATATATATCTATGTTTTTTCACGCCCAATTACCACAACCTGCTAAATTTATTAAAATAATAATAATATTTAGCACCGCGTCTTAATATCCGTTCGGGTTATACGCTCAAAGTACTAATTACTCTAATGGATTAGGAATGGGGAGGTTGAATTAGAGGAAGTGAACCCGCATTTGCGTGGAGGGAAAGTGGAAAACCATTTAGGAAAAAACTCCGTTCACCCGACCGAGATTCGAACCTCGATCTCCTCGTCCTCAGCAGTCGAGCTCAACACGACAAGCGCGTTAGCCAACTACGCCACTGAGGCGGGTCAAATTTATTAAAAATTGAATTCTATGATTACCCGCCTTGGTGACGTAGTTGGCTAACGCGCTAGTCGTGTTGAGCTCAACTGCTGAGGACGGGGAGATCGAGGTTCAGATCTTAGTCGGGTGAACTGGGGTGGATTTTCCTAAATCTTTTTCCACTCTCCCTCAACGCAAATGCGGGTTCACTTCCCCAATTCAACCTTCCCAATTCCTAATCCATTAGCGTAATTAGTATTTAATCGTATAACCCAAACGGGTAGTAAGATGCGATGCTAAATAAAAATCCTATCATTAATAATATTAATTGTTCCTTATTAACTATTTAAAACAAAAATTCTTCTTAGTTAATCTTCCTCAGCCCCATCCTCCAAAATTTCGTTATTAGTAACCAATGTGTTAAATGTAATAATAAAATAGTTATGTGCTGATAGGATTCGTTGTATTTTAATTAATTACATTAATTTTTTTTAAACTGTGTAGGTTTTCCTCAAAAACATTTACAATCCTTCAGCCAGCCTTTGTAGATAACTCAGAATTTGGGTGCTCATTTTGGCAGGACATAAGCACAAGTACGCCTAAAAAGAAACTACCAACATCAGTATAAACTCATGATAATTCCAACTCCACAGATGATTTGATTATTTCCACCATTTCAGACAATGATGATTGTCTAGATGGCGTCAGACCTATTTCCTTATCTCCCGAAAAAGAAAATTTAATGAAGTTTAACTCAACACAAAATAATGATATATCTATCAAGGGTGCTTATCAATGGACGTCGAATGTTTGATGCTGCTTATCAATTTGAAGTAATAGCTAGGATAAGCCGACATAGCAGGCAATTTGACTGTTCAATTGCCAACATGGATTTTATCCGTGAGGAAAGAAAAGGGATGCAAAATATTTACCATTTTAAGTGTAATATATGTGGAATCATAGAAAAGTTACATTCTGAAAAGCCCAGTGAAGAAAATTCATACATGAACTCGAATATGACCCGGGTGAACAGTATGCTATTGACAGGCCAAAGGTATAGCCAACTAAAAGTAATAACATCAACACTTGATATGCCTTGCATGGCTAAAGAAACATTTAACTAATGTCAGTCATACGCGATGTTGCATGGCAAAGAATGGAGGCTGCGGCAAAGGAAGGAAGATTAGCTATTGAAGCAGATGTGGACAAAGATGGAGTTCCTCTGGTAACAGTTGTGACAGACGGCGCGTGGTGCAAGAGCTCGTTCGGGAGCAATTATGATGCTCTTTCTGGTGTTGTAAGTGTAACACACTTGTTTACAATAATTAAATACTCTTTTTGTTTAACGGTGCAGTTGGAAAATCATGTTTATGATTTATAGCAATAATATGGTAAGACGTGAATAGCTTTAAATTGTGTTATTTTTTATTCACGGTCCATTTAAACAGCACTACCTATATCAATTTTAAAGGCATCACAGAACACATAGCACAATTTATTTCCATTCCATGGTAATGAACCAGTTTATTAAAATATAAAGTGAATTTGATTTTTAATAACTAAAAACTGTACAATTAATATGAGGTTTAGTTTGAATTCAGCTTACAAAAAGGTAATTTACTATCTTTTTACGGACGTACATAAGAAAAACAAGAATGGGTCTCTATTTTTTTATTTGCACTGAAATTCACCAAACTTTAAATATGAGAATTGAACTAAATTATTCTGATATAAACACGATTTAAACTAACGCAATTATTACCAAAATCCCTTATATAGACTACCATATCAAAGTTATTAATAAATAATTTATTTTACTTGTCTTAATGGAATTAAAAATATATCTTGTTTTAGTAAATATAATTTAGTAAATACAATACATTAAAGGGCTGTGCTATGTCAAATAAGGTAACCTACATTATTACAAGCTTGCATCTCCTTTATATATTTTCTTTTAGGCTTATTTATATATTTGGAAAACGCACTCAAAAAGTGTTGTTTGTAAATGCGAGAAATTCCTACTGCTGCAGATGTGCTCGGGCTAGAGCTAAAAATGATACACCAAATGAGCACATTTGTTACAAAAACGGGAACAAGTCTCCAAATAGTAATAGTAGTTGAAATATCATCAGTTGATAGGTATGTTTTTTATATATGAAAAATATAAGTTTTGTGAAGTGTTGGATTTTAATTTTAATCAACACATTATAAAAGGTATTTTTTAAATTGTATGCATACATCGTGTAAAATAGTAGGCCTACAAATCTACTGTTTTAAAAATCGCTTAGACGAAATGTCTTGAGCTGTGACTCTAATATATCTACACACTAGCTACAGTATACGCTAGTGAATTATTTTCTGAGTATAGCCATTTATTTTTACAGGTGATGGGGATAGTAGTGTTATGCAAAACCTTTTAAAAGCTCAACCATATGGCCTTGGCTTCACAATAACAAAGATTGAATGTAGCAACCATATTTTGAGAAATTACTTAAAGAGGCCTCGTAATATTTCTTCAAAGAGCAAACACGATGTTGGTTCAATTCCTCCAATTTTGAGGAAGGTTATAACTGATCGTCAAATGCGCCTTCGATGTGCGGTTACTGGAACCATGAAATACAGGGCCAGTCAATGTGGAATTCCTCTTCATCGAAGAATTGAAGAACTGAGACAAGATATTGATAATGGGCCATGTCATGTATTTGGCGATCATGCCAAGAGTGCTGAAAGAGGTTATTTCTGTGATGGACCAAAAGAAAACGAAGAGAATCTATTCCCAGTCCTTCAAAGTGCAGGAGTATGGGTGGAAATCATAGCAACAAAAAACTTGGTTGTTCATCATGCAGCTAGCTTACTGCAAAATGTTACAATAAACAAGGCTGAATCGAGTTTGCAAATACGTTTTCTGTAAAAGAGTTAATTTTTGTATAAGAGGTGGGTATCAAACAAGAAGTGAACTATCGGTTATATCTTTGAACACAGGAGGAAAAGAACAGGATTATATCCTCGAAGAGGCCACAAACGTTAGCCCAGGACATTTCACCAAAGTGCACCTAGAACAAAAAGAACGTTCAGCTCAAAAGAGGAAGCTTCGAAGATTGGAGCACAGAGCGCCATCCAAACGAAGGGAACTATACTCTTCAGGACCTGACAGTGATTATGGGAGTGTTCAAGCTAAGCCAGATATAGATTCCGAACTTTTTACAAAAACAAAGAGGACTTTTTGAATGGCTTAAGTTTAACAAAATAACGACGGGAACTGTTGCAACTATCAACTACTGCCCAGGTAAATTCTGTTCAATGGAGAGCGGAAAGATCAAAGCGCCTTACTGCATCTTTATTTGGTAAAATATGTAAGATGAGTAAAAACACTAAATGTAGTAATACATTAAGGGCTCTTCTTTATAATGATTTTTTTGTTGTTCCAAGGCAACAAGGTATGGATGGGAAAAATAACCTATGGCTCTTGAACAGCTTTAAGCTGAGTTGAATGTGAAAGTGATACGCAGGGGACTCCTTGTGGACGAAAATTGTCCTTGGCTTGGGGCCACACCTGATGGCCTTATCGGAACAGACGGAATCGTAGAAGTGAAGTGCCCAGCAGTTGCAGCCACAATGACACCAGAGTAAGCTATAAAGGAAAATAAAGTCACTTTTTGTACTGTTCAGGAAGTGAAAATGCGCTTAAAAGGACAGAACAATGTTATGTACCAAGTGCAAGGGCCACTGCATGTCACACAACGTCAATACTGTCTATTTGTATTTTGGACACCTTGTGGGATGTTTGTGGAAAAGATTTATAGGGATGATACTTTCTGGCAAGAAAAAATGGTGGACAAACTCACACATTTTTTCATGAATTGTCTACTATCGGAACTTGTAGACCCAATATTCCCCGGAAACTTAGAAATAAGGGAACACACCATTCAAGTGGCACAAACATGATGGGAGTTCATTTTAATTGAAGTAATAGTGCAAAGAATATCTAAAATATTGATTGAAAGAGTAGATAATAAAATAAATAAAAAATACTTAAAAAAAACATTTTATTTCAAAATGCACTAAAAGGTATTAAAGAATTCACTTATATTAATTTAGTTAGCTTTCTTACGCTGGTCACTCACTATCTATCCTCAATTTATCAACTTTATAACTGTATAATTTATTAGATAAAATATGGTTTTCCTTAAAAAACATAAATGTTTCAAAATATTACTACAAATTATTATTGTGGAATTTTTAAACAATAATAAATCGTATAGGACAAACAAATACCTTTTAACATTTCAGTTGAGTAGGCCCTACTTAGCGCCCGAAACTTTAGCTCAGTTGATGGCGTGCTAATCTACTTTGTTAAGGGTTTCGGGTCCGATTACCGTTATCAACACATCGTTAAACCCTAATAATTATAATTTTTGGCATGGTCGATTTTTATCTTTACTAAATTGTCAACCTAGGGACTGGGTGTATGTCATAGTATTAAGTTAATTTGTAAGTCGTGTGCTGATATAATCTTTGTGTTCCGGAAGTGCAAATTAAATACCCCAATATTTTTTTGTAAATAATTGGTACTTGGCAAACGAATGTAATGTTTCCCCTCACATAGTTATGTCCTATCGAAAAATATGTCTTACCTAGAGCGGTACGCACGGGGCAGGGGGGACTTGAGAGGGGTGAACCACCCTCCTCCCCTATTGAGAAATAAATTTACACTAGATAAAAACAATCCTCAGATATTAATTCCAAACAAAATTCTTGGAGCCATTTTTGAAATAATAAAAAATTTGTAAAATCCGTCATCAGTAAACTACTATTCATAGCGTTTATTGCCCCAAAAACAAACGTAGTATGTTATTTGTATTGGCAAACTCTGCCCCAATGTCTCTTTTAATCAAAATTTCTAGAGCAGTTTTTGAAACATTTTGAATTTAAAAAAATGATAAATAATAAACTACCATTCGGGGCGTTTTTGCTCAAAGAACAAACATAGTGTTTTATTTGTATTGGCAAACACTGCCCTAATATTAAATTTAATCAAAATCATTAGAGATTTTTAAAGAATATTTCTAAGGATAAGAAAAGGCCCATTAAGTAAACTACCCTTAATTTTAGAATACATTTTTTAAAAAAGGGCTCCAAATAAATTCTAAAACTTTAAAATATTAAATTTTAACCAAATCCATCTGACCGTTTCAGATATATCGTCAGGGACAGACAAACAGACATACATGGGGGCGAACATTTTCTAAAATCTCTCTTTTGGATATCTTGATACATAATATTTTATGAAATACCAAAATCTAGATTTCTTATTTTAATTATCATTTAGTTGCATTGTTCTAAAAAGGCACCATATATAAAGATGGGTGTTTAAGATAAGTTAACCCCCTTTGGTTGTTTAACGCTTCAGTCTTGTGTTGGAATCGACTGCCAAGGACGAGGAGATTGAGGTTCGAATCTCGTTCAGTTGTATTGAGGGTGTTTTTTTTTCTAAATGGATCTCGACTCTCCCTCCAAGCAAATGTGAGTTCACTTCCTCTAAAACATACTTAATCCATTAGAGTAATAACTAATACATAAACCAAACGGGTGGTGACTATGTGCTAAAAAAATGTTTTGGATCATAACTAAACGAATAAAAACCATGTATATTTATCTATACTAATAATAACATTCTAGGGTCTGTCTGTACAATATCAAGAGACAGTAAACCTGCTTGCATTCCCGTCTTTTTTCCTTGAGGTATTTTTTAATTTTTTTTATGGTTCTGCGTGTAAATAAGATTTTTTTTCTATATCTTTTGAATAGTAAATTTAAACTATTTTTGTGCTAGCTCATTTAATCAATGACTCCAAAGCAAAAGCTATACTGGTGGTTGCTTGTATTTGATTCTGTGATTTAATTACTTTTTTTAGTTAGTGTATGGCTTTGTATGTAAATTAATATTATTTATTTTTATGTCTTAAGGCCGTTTTCAAGAACAATATTAATGATTGAGGTAGAAGTGGCATTTATTTGATTGCAAAGGCACGTTTTCAAGAACATCAATGAGCAAGACAAGGTCAAGTGAGGTAGAAGTCACGAGGTTTAGATGGGTCAGCAAGCAAATCTTCACTTTTCTATGTCCTTCGGACTTATTTTAATTTGTCGGAATGACAATTATGTTTCCAAGTCCTTATGTCTTCACTATATGCCATTGCACCGTGAACGTCATGTTCACATGTTCAATTTTGTATGATTACACGCAGGTTGTCTAATGCCTTTATTTGTGGACCTAGTTAGGTCAGAATCTCACAGCATTCTTGTTGGCACCCCTCTTTCTGTGCTACTATTTTGGATGCGCAAAATGCGGACCACGGCTAGTTTTGTATAGTGGCCCGCACAGATATTATTTTCATTTACCCCTTGTTGGCACCTCATTAGTCCAAGTATTTAAAGTTAGTGTTTACTAGATTTGATGTATACGCCAGGAAGTGGGTAGTGGTATAAAAGTACTATTGAGTGCTCTGGCAGTGCCCACTGGGAAAGGACCGGCCATAGTACAATTATGTATTGACACCTGTTTGTTAGTAATCGACTAGTGTAACTGAACTACGGTCATCGTGCCGTTTATTATTTTAGTTGTCATTCCTTTGTCTAGTAAAGCTAGGTAGCTTGTCCGACACGTAACTTGTTAACTATAAAACTATAGGATTAGCCGGTTTGCTTTATATGTTGCTAACTCTCCGTGTTATCTTTTTAGACCTCTCTGGTGGAAGTCTGGCGCTAGCCCGGCTGTCTTGCAATCCTATACCCACCATCAACTCAACTTCCATTTGACTGTTGCTGTGTCGCCTTGGACAAGTTCTTTTCCCGTGCTACGGGTAGTTTCTATGTTTGTGGAGTTGTTAAGTCCTATCATGAACTGTTGTAAACCCATATCACAGTTTTCGTTATTTTTATAATAAATCTATTGTTGTTACCTATTCAATTCTTTTACACTTATGAAATATGTACCCCTACCCATCTACCTATATATATATATATATATATATATATATATACACATAGATAGATATATGAGGGAGGTGCTAGAGATTTACTCTTGTGCATTATTAGATTTTGCATTCACGTTTTTGGGTCTTTGTTAGTTTAAATAGTTTTTTTTAATGTCAATTTATGAATAGTTTTTTTGACACATTTTAGCTCATAAAAATCCTGGCCCTGGTGTAACAACATAACCAAAGTTTACAATAAGTTCTTAGGGTTCAAATAAAATACAAAAATATATCAAAATGGAGTTATATTTAATTATTATTATACTTTATTAAGTTTACACCCTGAGGTTAAAGGGCATCAGCTATTGTAACTAATTTCAGTGTGTTGACGCAGTCGGGTTATAGTTGGTTGATACGTGTGAGTGTTTTAAAGGCAGCTTCCGGTTCTGGAACATCCTAGAGCTTTGTTCTAAATGTTTTATTGGATTGGGGAGCTGGAAGTTTGTATCTGCTCTGATACTCTCTGATAAAAGTTTTAGGCCTGATAAGACGTGTTTTGAGATGTGTAAGTATAAGTGCACAACACGTTCACAAAATAACATGCAGATTTTTTTATCGAAATAATTCAATGTTATCCTGCGTTTATATATATTTTTAAGAGCATAATTATGTAAGGTTTGTTCTGGCAGGAGGATAACCCACGCTTATACATTTCCTTGTAAGTCAAGAGTATTGGGTTGCCTTCCTGTTGAGAACAGCCTATAGCCCATAAAGCTTCATCCTGTTGACGAGCGAGTACGGTGCGACGAATGGACCTTTGGACTCGTGGGAATCGGGATCGGCATGTTGGTGTGAGAGAAACACACGCGTTGTTTTTTGTTGGAAGCGATGCTGTATGGATGTGTAGTCGGCTCGCCGGTAGAGAAGGAACGAGTTAACATGTGATCTGGCGGTTCATCCCGGCCGGAGAGCCGATCCCGGGTCTCTAAGTAGTTTTCACGAGTCCCGTTATCGCGCGTGCTCCTTCGTCACGGGGAATTTCCTAATAACTATGTACTAGCTTAGTAACTATCTGGAGAAATAAACAGATCTTTGGGATTAACTCGTCATGGTTCCTGAGGACGCCAGTAAGTCACGTGGTGGCCCTAGCAGCGGTTCGAGGTTCGATGCCAGTCGACCCCGTACAGTCACGCTGGAGAACCAGCCTATCAGGAGGAAGGAGGTCACCAACCCCCCCAACGTCATCGTAGCACCCCTCTCACTCATATAACCTCAGAAAGCGCCCCTAAAATGGTTGCTTTAGTGTTTTATTTTTGTGTGTTTTACAATGTGTTAAGTGAAGTGACGGAAATTAGGAAATTACTGAGTGGAGTCCTGTTTGAAAGGACAGGGAACCTAATCTTATCTGATAACAGTTTTACAGTAGTGGTAGATTTGATTTAATGGAATTAAATGTAGAAAACAATAAACTTTTCAATTTAGTAACTTCTATAATTAATGTTGAGTTGCCGGATGAGTTGATAGAAAATAATTCTTCATGATATCAAAACTGGAAAACTGCCACTGAGCAAGTAACTGAAACCTATAAACTCTATCAACAATAAATAACCAGTTTTACAGACTTGTTACCTAATAAACCTAAAAAAACAAAAAGAGCTTGGATTGACTTTGGAGGTAAAACTCTCAAAACTGTTTTTGGCACTTTAGATTCCGATGATTAGTATGCAATTAATCGAGAACTTGAATATTTGGACCAAGATTTTGATGATGTTGTTTCTAATATGAATAGGCATATTTTAGTAATGAACAATATAGAATATAAAGTTACAAACCATTCAGAACTCATCCAAAAACTTGTTAAGGAATATCTCTCTCATTTTAATGTTATCTATAGTGATCTAAGCAAAAGTGTAGGTGGACTACTAAGGTCTATACACGTGATTAACTCTCACATTGATTTAAACAATGTATTGCTTAGAGTAAGTGAATGCATATTAAATGCTAGTAACTGCGACATGAGTAGTAGTGATTTCAAAGTATTAGCTTCAGTTCATGGTACATTGTATTTTCAAAATAAATTACCCTTGATGTATATTCCAAATTTGGGAAACTTAAGTTTCGAATCAAATTTAAATATTACTAAAATTTTAATTTTTCCAGGGAACTAGTGAACGAGATTGATGCCTTTGTTAAAAAATCGATTAATCCAGTTGATTTTAATCAAGTAGTAGAGAAAATTAGGGCCCATAGCTTAAAGGAACGTCCTAAGTCTTTGTCTATAATCTTAGGCTAAACTATCACACCTGTTGTATTGGTTATTATTGTAGTTGTAGTAGTCTTTAATTTTAAAGGGTCATTAGTTAAATGTTTTAGTGGGCCTGCTCCCAACATTGTACCCTCCATACATACGCAGGCACAGTCTATTGTAGTTATCCTGCCAGACCTATCTAATAACTAGTGTTAAGGGTAGTCATCACTTAAATCAAATAAGTGTGGTGGTCTTGAATCTTTTAAGATCTGAAGAGGATATTTTCGAGACTTCCTCGGTTATTTTAGGATCCAATGTCTTAGTCAAAGTGTGGAAAGAGGAATCAAATGGAAGCTTCTTTCGATAACTCTTTGGTGGTTGTTCTTCAACATTTTCTGCTTTGCGTTTTTTCTCTGTAGCCTCCTGAAACTTATACTTTGTGTGGGATTCCTGTCACTAGAAACGCTTCACTGCGCCTGTTTGAGGTTGAAGGCAGAATTGCTGGAACTTCTCTAATGTCCTTTGGAGAGATTTTCTGGGATGAAGAGCATCCACATGCTAAAGGAAAGGCTGGTGTTTATAGATATTCAGGTGTTGGCAAAGACAATCCAAGTGTTAAAGGATCAAACGATGTAACATCCTGTGTCATCGGAGCTCTAGATGTTGAAGGATGCTCTGGATGAGCACTCTGCACAGGGACGGATTGATTCCCAGTTGACTGAACAACAAAGTCGGTCTCAAGGAAAATATCTGGATTGAAAGGATAGAGGCCTGTCTTCCTGAATCCGTTGATTGCTCTTTCCAGGGTCGCAGCTTGCACATAGCCTTTCCTAAACATTGAAGCAACCCAAAGCTTTCTGACAATACGGTTCGGATTATTTGAGAGCCATTTCTCAACAGATTTTGCGTATTATGTCTTAAGAGGAAACATGAAAGACACATCCATGGGTTGCATCTTGGCTGTAGAATGTGGAGGCAGGCAAACGATTGAGATGCCAATTTCTCGGGATCTCTCGATCAGATGGATTTTGCGAGTATGTGAATAGTGGCCAACTAAGACAAGAACAATAGGGTTTTCTTTAGTTGGCCTCACTTTGACAGTAAAATGTTCCAGCCACCTGGAAAAAAGGGGACCACTGATCCACTCACTTTCAGAGACACCACCTATCAAACCAGGAGGTGTTCCATCTATATTCCATTCACGATAGGTTTTTACCTGGATGACAGTTCGAAAATCATATGTTTAGGTTTTGGGTTGCCAACACTTG